>CAUYON010130656.1:0-10508 GCA_963573935.1 Arctocebus calabarensis | reverse complement strand
TCCCAGCTACTCGGGAGGCTGAGGCAAGAGAATCGCTTAAGCCCAAGAGCTGGAGGTTGCTGTGAGCAGTGTGACGCCACGGCACTCTACCCAGGGCAATAAAGTGAGACTCTGTCTCTACAAAAAAAAAAAAAAAAAAGATGTAATGGTGATAGAAATTGAAGAAAGGATTAAAGAGGATCAAAAGAAAATAATACTTAGCAATCAAATAGTTGTTGAGTGAAAATTTTGGAAACTTAGATACTATTGCTAGAAGTATGAAGGAAATAGGAATAAATCTTGAGCCTCATTTAAGGATTATAGAATGAAACTAAAGGAGAGGGGCCCAGCACTGTGGGAGGTCAATGCAGGTAGAACACCTGAGCTCACAGGTTCCATGCCAACCTGAGCCAGAGTGAGACCTCATCTCTAAAAATAGCTGGGCATTGTGGCAGGTGCCTATAGTCCAGCTACTGGGGAGGGTCAGGCAAGAGAATCGCTTAAACCCAAGAGTTTGAGATTGCTGTGAGCTGTGATGCTATAGCATTCTATTGAAAGGGTGACATGGTGAGACTCTGTCTCAAAAAAAGAGAGAGAAAGAAAGAAACTAAAGGAGAAGGGTTGGAAATGATGACAGTAAATAAAGAAAAAATACATAAGGGAGGCTCCTGTGGTTCAGTGGGTAGGGCGCCAGCCCCCATATACCGAGGGTGGCGGGTTCAAACCTAGCCCCAGCCAAACTGCCACAAAAAAATAGCCTGGTGTTATGGTGGGCACCTGTAGTCCCAGCTATACAGGAAGCTGAGGCAAGAGAATCGCCTAAGCCCAGGAGTTGGAGGTTGCTGTGAGCTGTGTGATGCCATAGCACTCTACCGAGGGCAATTAAGTGAGATTCTGTCTCTACCAAAAGAAAAAGAAAAAATACATAAACTAGAACTGACTAAAAGAAACATAAAATTCGAAAAGCTTTCATTTCAATAGCTATGATAATGACTACAATAAAGAATCTGTAAGTATTCAAGGGCAGTAAGAGTAGATTAGTTATATTGGTAAATATTTCTTTTCTTTTTTTTTTTTTTTTGTTTTTTTGCAGTTTTTGTCTGGGCTGGGTGTGAACCTGCCACTTCTGGCATATGGGGCTGGCGCCCTACTTACTGAGCCACAGGCGCCACCCCTATATTGGTAAATATTGATGGTTAAAGAAGTATCATTTGTTTACCATCCCAACACAGCATTCTGAATAAAGCTAAAATAAATGCCTGCTTCATGATGGTATACTGATTTAAAAAATGTTTCAGTTGTGTCTTTGCTGCCTAAGGATTGCTCAAAGGAATGTTAACTGTGTCCCAAACCCTGTTCCCTTCATCTAAGAGAAGGCATTTAGTTGGAGGTAGGAATTTCCCTTTCTCCTTTCACATCTTAGGCTGTGTGACCTCTTAAATAAGGCACAAATAGATTTTATGAGGTAGTCTGAAATTACTAGAAGAAATAAGAGATTTAGCTGTTTGACTTGTGGCAGTCTGCTTTTTTTCTTTTTCATGGTCTTATGCTTTGGAATAAAGTCTGAAGATTATTTTTATAGTGTCTATATGAGCAATCCAAACCCGTCTCTGTTAACTTTACTTTTCCTTTGGTCACAGACTGAAAAATGTTGGCTAGTGACTCTTTGATAGAGGAGATTTCATATTTCAATACTTGAATGCAAGTTTCTATCAAACAAGGACATAAATATGTAATAAATCAAGTTATTTCATCAAGTTGCCAATGAGCTCCCAGCCCAGCTCTAGCAATCTATTTTATAAAATAAATTCCACCAATTATTAATAGTCTCAGAAAGTCCATTTAAAGAAGTAGTATGTTTTATTTAAGAGAAGTTTTGCCAAGTGAGTTACCCTTTAGTGACTGTTGTCTTAAATGTGTGTTTATAAAGATAGGAGCTTTTTGACAAAGAGGATGACTTGGTGCTGGCATTGAAACTTGGCAGTCTATGCCTGCTTTATCTGCTTCTAGAGATGGGAAAGAGCTAATGGTTTATGGTTTTGACAGGGTGAAAGGTCCCTTGCAATAAATCTTTTTTGAATTTTCTTTTGTAGGGGGGTACGTTAAAAGCAGTAAAATCTTCCAAAGGAAAGAAGAAGAGAGAGAGCATAGAGGGGAAAGATGGCCGAAGGAGAAAAACTGCTTCAGACTCTGGGTGTGACCCTGCATCAAAGAAATTAAAAGGAGACAGGGGTGAAGTAGACAGTAATGGGAGCGATGGAGGTGAGGCAAGCCGAGGGCCCTGGAAAGGAGGGAATGCCAGTGGAGAGCCAGGGCTGGACCAGCGACCCAAGCAGCCACCATCTACATTTGTCCCCCAGATTAACCGCAACATTCGCTTTGCCACTTACACCAAAGAAAACGGCAGGACTCTGGTGGTGCAGGATGAGCCTGTAGGTGGGGACACACCTGTACCTTTCACTTCATATTCTGCAGCCACAGGTCAGACACCTTTGGCCCCAGAGATGAGTGGAGCCGAAAACAAAGAGGCAGGAAAAACACTGGAACAAGTTGGCCAGGGCATGCTGGCTCCAGCAGCTGTGGTCACTACTGCCAGCTCTACCCCAACTACAGTGAGGATCTCAGACACTGGTCTTGCAGCAGGGACTGGGCTGGAAAAGCAGAAAGGCAGCTGGTCCCAGGCCTCGGGAGAGGTGAGTTGCTCCAGGAGCAGATTTTCAAGAATTGGGTTCACTCTTCAATTTCCCTTTATTGTTAACACATTGAAAAGTATTTTAGGCTCAGCGCTTGCAGCTCAAGTGGCTAGGGCACCAGCCACATACCTTGGAGCTGGTGGGTCCAAATCCAGCCCGGGCTGCCAAATAACAATGACAATTACAATCAAAAAATAGCCAGGCATTGTGCTGGGCGCCTGTAGTCCCAGCTACTTGGGAGGGTGAGACAAGAGAATTCCTTTTTTTTGGAGAGACAGAGTCTCACTTGATCACCCTCTGTAGAGTGCTGTGGCATCACACAGCTCACAGCAACCTCCAACTCCTGGGCTTAGGCGATTCTCTTGCCTTAGCCTCCAGAGTAGCTGGGACTACAGGTACCCGCCACAACGCCCAGCTATTTTTCTGTTTTTGCAGTTTGGCCAAGGCCAGGTTTGAACCCACCACCTTATGGGGCCGGCACCCTACTCGCTGAGCCACAGGCACTGCCCCCTTCTAGTATTTTAATAGTTTCATTTCTTAAGTTTAAATCTTTAATCCAGTGAGAGTGTATTAGTTAATGGTGAAAGGTGTGGGTCCAGTTTCAGTCTTCTACAGGTCATTAGCCAGTTCACCCAGCACCATTTGTTAAATAGGAAATCTTTTCCCCACTGAATGTTTTTAATTGGCTTATCAAAAATCAAATGACAGTAAGTAGCTGGGTTCATCTCTTGGTTCTCTATTTTTTTTCATACATCTACCTGTTTTTGTGCCAGTACCATGCTGTTTTGATCACTATCAATTTATAGTATAGTCTGAGGTCTGGTAGCATGATTCCTCCTGATTTGTTTTTATTTCTGAGTAATGTCTTGGCTATTCAAGGTTTTTTTAGATTCCATATAAAGTGAAGTATTTTTTTCTTTTTTTTTTTTTTTTTGAGACAGATCCTCAAGCTGTCACCCTGGATAGAGTGCATGGCATCACAGCTCACAGCAACCTTCAATTCCTGGGCTCAAGTGAGTCTCTTGCCTCTGCCTCACAAGTAGCTGGGACTATAAGGGCCCGCCACAATGCCCAGCCATTTTTTTGGTTGCAGCCATCATTGTTGTTTGGCGGGCCCAGGCTGGATTAGAACCCGCCAGCTCAGGTATACATGGCTGGCGCCTTAGCCCGTTGAGCCACAGGCGCCGAGCCGTGAAGTATTTTTTTCTTGAGATCTTTAAAGTATGACAGTGGTGCTTTAATAGGGATTGCATTAAGATTGTATATTGCTTTGAGTAATATGGACATTTTAATAATGTTGATTCTTCCCAGTCATGAGCATGATATGTTTTTCCATTTGTTAACATGTTCAGCTATTTCTTTTCTTAGTTTCATAGTTCTCTTTATAGAAATCTTTCACGTCCTTTGTCAAGAAACAATTATAAAGAAGTTTAATATTTAGTATCATCTTTCTGCATTTTCCTATGTTACATAGGAATTCCTGGGAATTAGAAAATCTTAACCAATTATTATTTTATCATTACATCCTTGAATATATTCTTATCAAATTTAGCAGACAAATAAGTTGCTATATATTCCATACATGATGCCTGTTATTTTAGAATTTCAATTTCATAAGTCAATATTTCTTCTGTTCAATAATATATGAGCAATTGAGGAGTTAGAGCAGGGGTTGGCAAATTGTGGTCCATAGGAAAAATCTGGGTACCTCCTATTTTTGTATGGCCTGAAAAGTAAGAATAGTTTTATTATTTTTATATTTTTTTTGAAAAAAATCAAAAGAAGACTATATTAAGGGATGTGAAAATTATATGAAATTCAAAATTCATTCATTGTCCAGTCATTGGAACAACAACCATTCATTTATGCACTGTCTGTGGCTACAACAACAGTTGAGCAGTTACAAGAGACTATAGGGTCCACAAAGACTACAATACAGTATTTACTATCTGGCCCTTTACAGAAACATTTGCCTATCCCTAGACTAGATGATGCGAAGGGACAGAAATAAAAAAATTGTTCTAAGTTGCCACTATCTATTAAGATAAATGAACCTGGGATCTGTGGGCTTACATGATGCATATGCAATGAGAGTTCACCTTTATGGTTTTAACTTGGAACTAGTTTTGAGAAATGACTAGTTTTAAGAAAAAGCTTGGAGGCCGGGAACGGTGGTGGCTCATGCCTGTAATCCTAGCACTCTATAGGCTGAGGACGGTGGATTGCTTAAGCTCATGAGGTCAAGACCAATCTGAGCAAGAGTGAGACCCCTGTTTCTAAAAAAACTAGCCAAGTGTTGTGGTGGACACCTGTAGTCCCAGCAACTGGGGAGGCTGAGGCAGGAGGATCACTTGAGCCCAAGAGTTTGAGGTTGCTATGAGCTAAGACACCACAACACTCTACTGAGGGAAATAAAGTGAGATTCTGTCTCAGACACACACACGTACACAAACTGCTTGGGTCAGTAGAATGTGCCTGTAGCCCCAACTACTAGGGAGAATGAGGCAGAAATTATACTGCTTGAGACAAAGAGATGAATTCCAGCTTGGACAATATGGTAATACCTTTTCTCTAAAGGAAAAAAGTGAGAAATATGTTTATAAAATGATATTAATAAAATATAAATAAACTGGTCTGGCAGCAGCCATCAGGTAGGATGTGTTGGGGATTTTTGCTCTCCATCCACCTCTGATCACCTGTCACCTTAGCCGTCCAGGCATGAAAACCTTCATCCTCAAAGTTACTCCTGCCTCCTGTGCACCAAGAGTTCAGAAAGCCAACGTGGGTGCACACAGGTACATCCAGGAACTATGAAGGAAGAAACAGTCTGATTTAAGGTGTTTTTCCCCTGAAGGTCCACTGGTGCAGTACCGCCAGCTTCTCTGCCCCACTCAGCTGGATAAAGTGCGCAGACTGGGATATAAGGCCAAACAAAGTTATATTATATATAGGATTCATGTGTGCCATGCCATGGTGGCCACAAATGCTCAGTTCCTTGGGGTGCAACCTATGACAAACCTGTCCATCATGGTCTTAACCAGCTAAAATTTGCTTGAAGCCTTCAATCTATTGCCTAGGAGCAGGCTAGACGCCACTGCGGGCTCTAAGAGTTCTGAATTCTTTACTGGGTTGGCAAAGATTCAACATACACATTTTTTTGAGGTTATCCTCTTTTATCCATTCCGTAAAGCTATCAGAGGAAATCTTAACACCCAGTGGATCACCAAAGCAGTCTACATGCACAGGGAGATGAGTGGGCTGACATCTGCAGACCAGAAGAGCCATGGCCTTGGCAAGGGCCATAAGTTCCACCACACTATTGGTGGTTCCCACTGTGCAGCTTGGAAAAGGCACAGTACTCTCCAGCTCCAGCGTTACCACTAATTTAAGTAATGTTTGTAAAATTCATACTTAGTAAATAGTTTTGGATGGTGATGTCTAATTAAAATTGTTATTTGTCTATTAAAATTAGTTTACAGATCGTCTCATGAATGCTTTGTCAAATTCTGAAGTGCAATAATGTTTGAAGACAATAAGTGTTGATCTATCTTATTTGTAATAAGAAACTTTTTTGTCATTGCTTTGTCTTGTTAAGGAGTTATATGTCAGTGTTTAAAACATGATGTGTGGTATAATAGGTGTAAAATAAATTCTCAAAAAGAAAAGTCCTAAACTACCCTGTAGATTTGCTTGGTACATGTGGTGAAATCTACAACTTTACTGGGGTGATGATAAGGCTCTGCTAGTTTACTTTCAAGTGACTGAAGTTTTTTGGAGTTTGGAGCAAAGAATTTTTTAAATTAGGTTTTGCTTGGAAATTTGTGCAGCTGCTGTTTCTCCAAGAAGAGTTCCGAAAATGCCACTATTTTCAGAACTGAATAAACTTGTTCCAAGAGGATTTTCTTAACAAATAAAACATATCTGGGTTAACCTAAACAAAATTGCCTCAGTACCACTTAACATAAGAAAGCTGTTCCTGATTCAATCACATAAATCCTTTAAAAAAGGTTCCATTTTGCTCAATGATGGTGGCAGAAAAAGAGAAAATTGAGAGTATACTAATTTACTGATTAACATACAACAGAGGAACCTGGTACAGTGGTGCAGGCCTGCAGACCCAGCTACTTGGGAGGATGAGGCAGAAACATCACTTAACCCCGAGAGTTAGGAGTTCCACGCTGTAATGTTCCATATCAAGCAGGATGGGGCAGGAGACAGAAATAAACTAGCCTTGGCTCAGCCTGATCCCATGGTGTGATCCAGAGAGTGAATGGCACTACAGAGTTATACCACTTCGAAGCAATGGTGCGCTCCCATATACATTAGTTACTGGCTATAGGCTGCCTCCATGGGAAAGACGTGATTTCTTGAGCATTTTTGGGAAAGAAAATTCAATAGAAGAGGGCAGCTGTGAGCTATTAACAGCCAGCATTCACAGGATAGCTCTCCAGTTTACCACAATCCTTGACATTCCCTATTGTCTATCACAATTTTTTTTAAGAGTTTAAAAGACAAGGTCTCACTCTGTCACCTAGGCTGGAGTGCAGTAGCATCATCATAATTCACTGCAGCTTCAAATTCCTGCATTTAAGTGATCCTCCCACCTCAATCTTTCAATCTTCCCATCTTCCAAGTAGCTGAGACTACAGCATGCCACTATGCCCAGCTAACTTTTTTATTATTTGTTGAAATGAGTTTCATTTTTGCTTTTCTTTATTCTCATATTGCTTTGTAAAAAATGTGGCAGGTGGTATATGCATATGCATCGTGTCTGCATATGTGTTGGGAAAGTGGGAAGAGACAGTGAGGGGATTCAGAGGAGGAGTGATCAGATTTCAAATCTGATCTATGGGTTGAAATCAGATTTCAAAACTGAACTATGGGTTATAAAGAAATGATGACACGACACAAGCCTGATTAGCTCCACTCAGAATTGTTCACTGATTCATTAGGGAATTGATCCTTCTGACCCAGACTCTCCCTTCTTAGTAGTTTTGTTTGAGTTAATAATTGTGCCTCTACAGAAATTTTTTGTAGTTTAGCTTAAGACAAATTTCTAAACCAAGTCAAATGTGTACTATGATACTGTTGAAGATACTAACCTACATTCCCTTTTCTTCCCTCCTTTCAAGAAGCTACAGTGTAAAAAATAAATAAATAAAATAAAATAAAGAAGCTACAGTGGTCTCAGGAAAGACGTGCTACAGAATAAGTAAGAAGGTAACCAGTCTTTCTGACTTGTTTCTAATGACAGATGCCATAAACTGATAGTTCATGGATCTCTAAGTAACTACAGATGAGGTTCATTTGGCTCACATAGTAATTTTTTAAGGCATGATTTGTGACACATAGGGCTCAACTCTCTAGTTCACCACAGTCCTCAACATGCCCTTTTGTCTGTCACAATTAACATTACCTGCCTGGCTCTTTGCTGCATCTACTAAGAATAAAGACCATTTTCCAATATGATTCAACAATAATAAATAAATAAATAAATAAACATTTTTTTAAAAAGACCATTTTCTGGCTTGGCGCCTGTGGCTCAATGGGCTAAGGCGCCAGCCATGTACACCTGAGCTGGAGGGTTCGAATCCAGCCAGGGCCCGCCAAACAACAATGACGGCTGCAACCAAAAAATGGCCAGGAGTTGTGGCGGGGGCCTGTAGTCCCAGCTACTTGGGAGGCAGAGGCAGGAGACTCGCTTGAGCCCAGGAATTGGAGGTTGCTGTGAGCTGTGATGCCACAGCACTCTTCCAGGGTGACAGCTTGAGGCTCTATCTCAAAAAAAAAAGACCATTTTCCATAATCAGACTGTCTACATTCCAGAAAGAATGTTGCCATCACTCTTAAAGGATCCACAGTTATTGTGAAGGGTCCCAGAGGAACCCTGTGGAAGGACTTCAACCATATCAATATAGAAGAACTCAGTCTCCTTAGAAAGAAAAAGAAAGCCCAGACATGGTAGCTCACACCTGTAATCCTAGTTTTCTGGGAGGCCTGGGCGCATAGATTTCTTGAGCTCAGGTGTTCCAAACAGCCTGAGCAAAAGGGAGACCTCCATCTCTACTAAAAACAGAAAAACTAGGCAGGTATAGTGGCACACAACTGTAGTCCCAGCTACTGGGGAGGCTGATGCAAGAGGATTGCTCAAGCCCAAGAGTTTGAGGTTACTGTGAGGTAGGCATGACGCCATGGCACTCTACCCAGGGTGACAGAGACTCTGTCTCAATTAAATATAAAAGAAGAAGAAGAGGCTCCAGGTGACAAATGGGGGGGAAATAGAAAGGAACTGGCTACTGTTCCCACTATTTGTAGTCATGTCCAGAACATGACCAAGGGCATTAACATTGGACTTCCATTACAAGATGAGGTCCATGTATGCTCACTTCCCCATCAACATTGTTATCTAGGGGAATAGGTCTCTTGTTGAAATACAGAATTTCTTGGGGAAAAAATACACCTGCAGAGTTTAGATGAGGCCAGGTGTTGCTTGTTCAGTATCTCAAACCCAGAAATATGACTTAATCGTTGAAGTAAATGACATTAAGCTTGTTTCAAATTCAGCTGCACTGATTCAGCAAGCTACAATGGTTAAAAACAAGGATATCAAAAAATTTTTGTATGGTATTTATGTCTCTGAAAATGGAACAATTCAACAGCCTGACGAGTAAGATCTAAGAGATGTCTGCCACATCATGATGCCATATGATTCCTAAAACCTATTTGTATTTTTTTTTTTTTTTTTGTAGAAACAGAGTCTCACTTTATCACCCTCCGTAGAGTGCTGTGGCATCACACAGCTCACAGCAACCTCCAACTCCTGGGCTTAGGCGATTCTCTTGCCTCAGCCTCCCAAGTAGTTGGGACTACAGGCATCCGCCACAACACCCGGCTATTTTTCTATTTTTGCAGTTCGGCAGAGGCTGTGTTTGAACCTGCCACCTTTGGCCTATGGGGCCAGCACCCTACTGGATGAGCCACAGGCACCGTCCCTATTTGTATTTTTAATGATGCAATAACAGACCTATGCATTTGAGGGGGAAACAAAAGAAATATTACCTGCTTGGCCTTTTTCTGTGTGAACTTGAATGGATGACCCCGGGCTTACACCCATTAAAGAAGCTTATGTTAGGCCCCCAGGAAGCAATTACTCTCCTCTCTTAGGAAGAAACAGGAAGATTCAAAGAGGGAAGTTTTCCCTCAGAAGAGGGGAAACCCCAGCGTTATAGTCAATAATAATCCAGGGCCTCTAAGCACCATGGAGAGTAAAACGAAGCAGACTCCACAGTTCAATTCTGGACATTGCTTGGGTCCAAATGTCTGAGGAGATGGAGAAGTAACAGAAGGAGCAAGACAGGAACAAGGAAAAGAGGCACATGTGAAGGCCCAGAGCAGTGATTTTTTACGGAACACTGGTGTGCCATGAGAGGATCTTAGGTACGCTGTGAACATTTTAGAGAGCATTAATTAAATTATTTTCTAAAGAAGTTCAAGGCACAGTATGTATTTTCTCTTTTACTGTTTTTTTTTTCAATTTTGAAATATTTACTAAAAAAGAAGAATTGGATTACCTCAAAATTATTAAATATTAATACCTTTTGATATATCAACATCAATGCAATATTTATTGAAAGTAACAATGATATTATTCAAGGAATGAATTCTAATTTTTAGTTTGGCATATAATGTTACTCTTTTTTTTTTTTATTGAATCATAGCTGTGTACATTAGTTCAACCATGGGGTACAGTGTGAGGGCTTCACATGCAATCTGAGATATTTTATCAACCTGATTGACATACCATTCATGATATTTTCTCGTTTACTATATGAAAAC
>CAUYON010130655.1:0-11574 GCA_963573935.1 Arctocebus calabarensis | reverse complement strand
GGGAATACGATAAGGGGAATGGGATGAGGGAAGGGTGGAACAAGGATGAGTCCAGGTGTCTCTTCACTTGCTGATTGGATACCTCGGTGGTGCCAGGAACGGGTGGGTGGTTGCTAAGCAGAAATGGGCCGGTACTGATTGGCCAGTGGGGGTGGTCAGGGGAACTGGTGCCAAGAGGTGAAAGTTACAGAACTAACAATTACACAGCGAATTACACAGCAACCTGTAAAATGGAGTCTGTTAACAAAACGGCGTCACACAGGCCCTTTCACAATAATATAGAACTCATACAAGAAAGAACTGAACTATTTATAATTTCCATAGACATTTAATGCTAATTGTAGAAAATAAAGAGTATAAATACAGTAAATATTTAATTGGGTAAGTATTCTTATCTCTTCATAAACCCTTTGTGCCCTTAGTGAAATAAAAGCTTTATGCTTTGTAAAGCTTTCATGAAGCTTTTTAAGATTGTATTAAGTTTAAGAAGTTGTTTTTTTCTGCTTTTGTGCAAGAACATTTTTATACTTTACAGTTAATTTTACTATAATTGTCAATATTCCTTTAATAGATATTTCTTCACTTCCTCGTGTACTCAAAAGTATCACATATGATATCTAGAAAAGTTAGAATGATGGAGAATGAAACATTTTATATGATTTTTTTAATTCATTCTATCTGTATCATTTGCAGGATACAAAGTGCATTCCAGGTACCTACTCCAAGGTATACGTAACCTCCACAATCAGAAATATCTGTAGATCCCTGGACACAATTCTGCATTCTCCCCTCCCGACCATCCCTGGAGTAGAGCCAGGGAAATTCTCTACAAATATGGGCTGTCCTCAGGACATTGTTCAGAATTTCATTCAATTCAGCTGTGTCTGGTAATTGTCCAGAAGTAAAGGTGGGTGGAAAATATATTCTATCAACTCGTATACCTTGAAAATCCACATGGCTTACCCCTTTCCCATGGTGGGTCTCCCTTTCATTGCTTATAGTGAAGTATCTACTTTCTAAGATAGAATATTTGTTTTCTTGAGGCAACACACTGTGAGAGTTTATTTCAAAGTGACTAGTTACAAGACAAAAATCTCCTCAAGCACTATAATCTTATCTTTCAGTGTTTAGCTTACCCAAATGACAGAATTTACATTCACATTCCTATTTGTAGTAACCCAAAGCAATTTTGCATAAAGCTACAGGAAATAACCCACCTCTTTGAGCCATATACCTCTTAGTCATAGGTGATTTGAATTGGAAGGCCAGTGCAAATTTTGACAAAGGAAATTGAGCTTAAAAAGAAGAAAAAGAAGAAGAATATGTGAAATCTTTAAAATGATGAATAATTATAATTTTTATGAATTACATTGGGAATCCATTTAGGGACTGAAGAAAATATGAAACATTACTGAATCAGTAAATTATACAAGTTGGAAAGAACTATGAGTATATGGCAAAAAAAAAAAAAAAGAAACTGAGGTGTTTCTTTTTTTTTCTTTTTCTTTTCTTTGTTTTTTTCCTTTGGCCTTTAAATGGATTTCTGGGTAGAGATGATAAGAGAAGAAAGAAATTTTATCCTGGGTAAAATGGTCATATGTTGAATTCTGGCTAGTTAAACAGAGAAAAGAGAAAATGTACCTTATGCAATTTAAAGAATAAAACAAACAAAAGAAACAAAAAATGCCCTGAAATATCTATTAAACATCTATAATCTATCCAATGCCCATGGCAAGGTGTCATTTCTTAGGGACAAAGATGCTAAAAACCAAATGTTCCATTTGGATAAAATCCATATGTCTTCTTCCTTATTGTTATAAATTATATTCTTTTATGTTATCTAATAAAATTTTCCTTGTGAGTATATGCTAAAGTTTTTTAGATGTACATTTGTTTTAGCAGAGCACCTTTACTTTGTAATTGTTATTTGTAAGAAAGTGCTACTGAACTCTTGAAAAAAAATAGTTGTAGAGTCCGTGAATAATATCCTTTTCTATTATTTATGTTTGGAGCATTGTTTTTCTCTTCACATCTCCCTTTATCATGTAAGACTCAACACAGGTATCCCCCCAGGCAGCACTTTCCGAAAAGTCAGACCCTCCTAGTTTATCTTCCACAGCACTAACAGTCTGCGGGCTACTTCTCTCCTAGAGCGATTGAAGAAGCCATTTCCTCTGCAGGTCACACACCCGGTATCAGTAGTGTTCTTGAGAAAACATGTTTCTCTTTAAAGAGCTACCAAGTTCACAAATGCTTCTACAGAATACAAAATTGCAGTTTTTCTGAATTCCTAGGTAAGATAACGACTGCAGATCATACGATTGCTAGAAATCTCTTCAGTCTCTCTTACAGATTTTAGTGTTCCAGTCTATATTTTCTGTTTTGTCGATACCAGCTTTTTTTTTTGCCAAGGCCAGGTTTGAACCCATCACCTCTGGTATATGGGGCCGGCACCATACTCCTTTGAGCTATAATTACCGCCCACCCTACCAGCTTCTTAATTCTTCGGGTCCATAATCTAAATGCATCTTATGTAGATGGGTGAACAACTTCCCTGGTACATATGGAGTTCATAGCATAGGGACTTGGTCCTAACTCATTTAATGTGTCCCAACTAATAATTTTCCTGGCCTGTATTTTTCTGATGAAAATGTAAATGCATTTTATCTTGAACATTTCATAATGCAATAACATTATTTTGTAAATACCCTAAGGAAAGGTATCATTACATACTAATTTTAGTTCTGAAGAAGGAAGATTAATTGACCATGTTCACTATAGAAAAGATATTATATCTTACTGAAAGAGGAAATGCAAGCCAAGTAATGGGATGTACTAGAAAATATAATTTGTGTGGAAGACAAGAAGTTCACTAATACTGAAAGAAAAAGAGTGAAAAGTGAGTGGAGAAAGATAAGGGATAAGTAGGAGACACTAGAGTCTTTAAACTTGACATTTCAGAAAATGATAGTGCAAACATAAAACTCATTACTAGGAAAACTGTTCCAGTGGCCCTGGAAATATGTGATAATTAAAAGACTAAATAATTTTTGAAAATGAAAGCAAGTGAGAAAACAAAAGGAGAATGAGCAAAAGTCTGAGGTATAAAAGAAAATAAAAATCATAGAAAAAATCTTGGAAAAACTCTATTGATACCAGGCTCGGCAAAGAGTTCATGAAGAAGATCCCCAAAAGCAATCTCAGCAAGAACAAAAAATAAATAAATAAATAAAACTTATCAAATTAAAAAGCTTCTGTACAGCCAAATATACTATCAAAAGAACAAATATGCAACCCACAGAATGGGAGAAAATATTTGCATGCTATACATCTAATAACTTAAATCTACAAAGAATTCAAGCAATCATCAAGAAACAACCAAACAACCCCATTAAAAAGTGGGCAAAACATATGAATAGAATTTTTTCAAATGATGATGTGCTAATGCCCCACAAACTAATGAAAAACTCCTCAACACATCTAATCATTAGGGAAATGCAAATCAAAACCACAATGAGGTATCACTTGCCTCATTCAATGAGAATGGCTTTTATTAAAAAAAAAAATCTGAAAACAGCAGATGATGGTGTGAAGGCAGAAAGAAAGGATCTCTTATACAATGTTGATGAGACTGCAAATGAGGGCAACATTCTATGGCAATTGGATGAAGATATCTCAAGGAACTTAAAGTAGACTTACCACTTGATCTAGTAATCCCACTGTTGGGTATATACCCAAAGGAGAAAAGGTCATTTCATAAAAAAAGAACACCTGCACTTGAATGTTTATAGCAGCACAATTCACAATTGCTAAGATATAGAGCATCCAAGTGCCCACCAACACATAAATGAATGAATACATTGTCGTGTATACATACTATCTAGTATCTTTTTTGACAACCTGAAGGGAACTAGCAATCATTCCTCTAAGTGAAACATCACAAAAATAGAGAAATAAACACATGTATTTAGTACCAAATTGGAAATAATTGATCACATCTTAAGCGCAAATATGGAAGTAAATCTCAATAAATATCAAGCTGGGGGGAAAAGTGGGGGGGGGATAGGTAATTTGACCCCTATTGGCTACAGTTTATAGTATCTGAGTGAAGAAAAGACTTATATGTATAGCTTTGACTCAATCTGCAAAAAAACAAGATATGTAAACAAAATATTTACCCTAATTCTCTGAAATTTAAAAAAGAAGAAGAAGAAAAGAAAGAATTTGAAGTCACAAGTTTGATGCAAAGATTATCTGGAAAAGTGCTAAACCTTGTGCTTAATAAAACACAACAAAAAATGATAATAATGAGGATGTTATAGCTACTGAGGAAGTAATTTTTATTATATGAATTTTATAAGACATGATCTATGAAATATTTTTGAATAATTTTTATTTTATTTTATTATATTTTTTGCAGTTTTTTTTGGCTGGGGGCTGGGTTTGAACCCGCCACCTCCAGTATATGGAGCGGCGCCCTACTCCTTTGAGCCACAGGCACTGCCGAACCTATGAAATATTAAGTAACAATTATAAAATAAATATTCATCAGAGTAGCTAAATACAAGATATAATGAAAATACCTTAATGTCAATAATAGACAAGGTGTTAAGCTAATATATTTAGGGCACCATTTCATTTATACTAGGGATAAAACAATTATTTAGAATGTATAAATGTAATTTAATGTAAAACATGTAAATAATGATTTGAAAACATCATTGAAATTTTTTTTTTTTTTTGAGACAGAGCCTCAAACTGTCACCCTGGATAGAGTGCTGTGGCATCACAGCTCACAGAAACCTCCAATTCCTGGGCTCAAGCGAGTCTCCTGCCTCCACCTCCCAAGTAGCTGGGACTGCAGGCGCCCACCACAATACCTGGCCATTTTTTGGTTGCAGCTGTCATTGTTGTTTGGCGGGCCCGGGCTGGATTCAAACCCGCCAGCTCAGGTGTATGTGGCTGGTGTCTTAGCCCGTTGAGCCACAGGCGCTGAGCCCATCATTGAAAATTTTATAAAGTATCTTATTTTTATAATTAATACACATTTAATCCAATCTTTATATAATTACAAAATGTTCCTACATTTAATTTGACATAATACAATGAGCTGGAACATATTCTTCTCCATAAAGCATCACAAGAATGGAGAAGCAAGACTCCAATATACTCAATTCTAATATGAAGGCAGTAGATGATCTAATAAAAGGTGGGAGGTAGGGTAATAAGGAAACAAGGAATGAGGAGGAGAGAAGGGGATGGGGGTCATGGTGTATGGCACACCTCTTGGGATCAGGATGCAATTATAAGAGGGACTTTAACAAATGCTGTCATTATAACCTAATTCTTTGTACCTTCAATGAATCTCAAACAACAAAAAAGTATCAAAATATACCATGAAATAAAAGTAATTAAAATGTATTCCCCTAAAAAAAAAAAAAAAAGTATTCCCCTGAAATGTTTATGGAGATAAACTGATAGATTTTAACATTTTATTATAGACTATTATATGCCAAAGTTAGTAGCATAAATTTTTGAACAAACAAAATAAATTAACTTCTGATGTTGAACTAAATAATGAGATCTTTGAGAGAAAGCTTGTGAAATTTTTTTTTCATGCACTATATACCACATTGCATTCCAGGTGAATCAAGGAATAAAATACCAAAAAAAAAAAAAAAAAAAGGAACATATATATTATGACTAATGGTTATTGTGTGTTTGACCTTTATATTTGGATATTTTACATTTTAAAATCATCCTTTTAAACAACAATCAAAATTTTAAAATCATCCTTTTAGACAACAATCAAAATTTTGAGCCAAATGTATTCGAATATTTTGGTAATTAGTGTGAAAGCAAATTTTATCACTTAAAAGATCACATGGATATTATGAACAAAGTAGAAATAATAAATGATAAATGTAAAAGCTACAATTCACATAAAGAAAGTCATATTAATTAGTTAAATCAAAATAAATCAGATTATTAATAGATAAAAGCATACAACTTGTCACAAAAAGCACAATACAATTGCCCCCATTCACTTCAATTGAGAATGTACATTATCACTTTCCTGAAAAACAATGATGAAATTATCTGTATCAAATACCTATTTTTGTATTAATTAAATTATACAATTTAGGAATTATTGATTAATTAAACTTAGTTACGTTTTATTTATAAATCACTTCTAAATATATAACTGAGATTAAGAGATAGAGGTATGTGCTATGAATTTATTTAAAACCAAACGAGAAGATGGCAGTTTCTCAAAAAATTTTAAAAAAAGAATTACCACATGATCCACATTCTGAATACTGGATATATATCCAAAGGTGATGAATTCAGTATGTTGAAAGGAAAGCTACACTTCTATATTTGTTGCAGCATCAGTGTAAGTGTGTATCAAAGGATAAATGGGTAAAAAAGGAGGTAGTGTATATACATAATGAAATATCATTAATACCTAAAAAAGAATGAAATCTTGTCACTTCTCACATTGATGAACCCAGAGTTGTTAAGTGAAATAAATCAAGGGCCAAAGGAAAAATACCACCTGATCTATATCATGTAAAAGGAGTTGAATAATGGTTACCAATGATGAGGAAGAGTACAAAGTTACAGTCAGATAGAAAGAAGTTCTGATGTTCTATTACACAGTATGACGACTACAGCTAACAATAACAAATCACGTATTTCAAAGTAGCTAGCAGAGAAGCTTTTGAATGTATCACTACAAAGAAATAGCCAGTGCTTATGGCAACTGATATGTTAATGAAATTGATTTAAACATAACATCATGTATTAATGTACTAAAAGTTCACATTGTACTCCACATGTATTTACAATTGTTATTTGTCAATTCAAACAAAATAAAACTTTAGAAGAGGACTAATTTAATAAAAATGTGGCATTCTAAACTACTAAGTTTTCAACAATGTAGGTGGTGCTTTATATGCAGTACATTATGAATCCATAAAAAATGACTGTGGATTATACACATGTTAACTAGTGACTAAAATAATCAACATAATTTTGTGTACGTCATAAGGACAATTATATATAATCTGGAATGACAAAAAATTTATGTCATATGCCCCTGGAATATTAATATTTAGCTACCTAATTAGAACAAAGTTATATCTTAAGGTATGAATTTCATCTAAAAATTAAAATTGATTGAAATAATTAAAAATTAAAATTGATTAAAATAATTTTCTTTATTATTACCATTCAAAATATCATTATCTTTCTTGAATTCAAATCTCTCACATAAAATATTTTAATTTTAATTTTTTTTATTTTAATCATTTGGGTTATCTAATAATTGTCTGTATTCATAGGGTACATTTTGAAACAGGCATACAATATGCATTAATCAGTCAGAGTAATTGGGGTATCCATCACTCATGCATTTGTTCTTTCTTTATGTCAGGGACATTTCAATTATAAAATGTTTTATATTATATTATAATAAAAATTAATCTTTGTGCAATGGAATTTGGAAGATGTGAAATCAAGGTATAATACTAAATGAAAAATTATTTAAACATAACTGAACAAATAGATCTCACAAATTAACTCTAAGAAATGATTTTCTTTTCTTTCTTTTTTGTAGAGACAGCGTTTCACCTTATAGCCCATGGTAGAGTGCCATGGCATCACACAGCTCACAGCCACCTCCAACTCCTGGGCTTAGATGATTTCTCTTGCCTCAGCCTCCCGAGTAGCCGGGACTACAGGTGCCCGCCACAACGCCTGGCTAGAAGATTTTAATGCCTTTTAAAAATATCATAGCATTAATTTCAGTATAAAGTAGTTTGGAAAATTTTCCCATTGTTGGTCATTAAATGATTTTATGGAAGTGATAAGTTGTAGCATTTAGTAATGTACTTGAATCAATTAAGATTATAAATGTGCTTAAGTTATATCCAGAGAGTTGTTTTAAACAATAACAACACAGCTTGAGTTACTGTTGTCCCTTTGTGTCTCAATTTTGCCCATTTGATTTGCATAAAAAAGCACTTATTTTTTCTCTTTTCTTTTTTTGTTCTTATTTTATCATTCTGTCCTATTACTTAAGAAATGTTATTTTAATAGCTACTATGATTAATAAAAATGAATAAGGAATGTCTGTCTAAGAAGAGATTGAAAGAGATTATTGACGATATTGTCTTCTTATGAGGTCATCATAAAGCTCACTCAGTGTGCCAGTATGTTTAGTTTATGTTTGTTCAACTTAGAGGGCATGGGGGATGTTATCTCTCTGCATCAACTTCTTTAAATGCACACTCCTCAAAGGATTCAGTTATCTTTTCGTTTCAGTTATCTTTAAATTGATTATAATTTGGGAAATAATATTTCCTAACATTCAGGTATCTTCCTTCTATGACAGATATTTTTCACAGAACAGGAGTTTATCCACCACTGAGTGTCGGCTAGATGTCATGTTTTATTCTAGGGACTAGAAAAATCTTTGGCTTCTTGTAACTTTACTAGGTCTCATAGAAATATAATTAAAATCTTACGCATCTGGAGCAGAGTACAATAATATAAATTATGTTAGATATTATATAATTCATGAAAATAAGTTTAAAATGTAATAGAAAAGATGATAGGATATTTAGTTAACTAATTAGTTAAAAATTAACTGGAGGAGGTTGGAGTAGAGGAAGGGTAATTGGTGGGGCCATATTTATGGTGCATCTTAGAAGGGTACAGGAGAAACTTACTAAAAGCAGAATAGAAATGTCTTCATACAATAACTAAGAAAATGCCATGAAGCCTATGTTAAACAGTTTGATGAAAACATCTCAGATTGTATATGAAACCAGCACATTGTAACCCTTGATTGCACTAATGTGTGCAGCTATGATTTAATAAAAAAAAAAATGAAAATAATTAACTGGAAAAAATAATTTAAGTCTATTTCATCTATGTTTTTCTGGCATTCATACACACAGAAAGTCAATCAAATGGTATACCTTTGGAATACAAAGATATGTAAGATTCACACATGAATTCAAAGACGATAATTTAATATTTTAGAAATATTAATTTCTATATAACATGATTCTGAGATGAATGAATGGCTGAGTGACCAAAAAAGGGGAGTAGGGGAGTCTGAAAATATAGATAAAACTTCGCTGAGAAATCTATTGAATTTATAGCACATAGGATTATTGGAGTTTTCATAAATATGGAGTCTAAAATCTAGTTCAATCACAGCAAGAATTCAGAAAATGTCTTATTTTCTTGTCACTTAAGTTTTGAAGAAACTTGATATAAGTTTATAAGAAAAATAGCTTAAAAGAAAGAATGGTGCACTATCGTGATTATGTCTTCGTTACATTAATATAAGACCGAGAGAAAATAATTTCTACCTGCAAACAATGGAATAAAGATGACTTGAAAAGGACTTCAGTCTTGTGATAACAATCCGGTAGAAAATACAGAGAGCACATGAGAGTTGAGCTCTAATGCACTCAGAGTTGTGTTGTACTTATCACTAGATTTCCAGAAAAAAAATTGGTTGATACCAGTGCGGTTTATAAGATGAGCAAAATAAGTTGACCAAATTGTGCTTCTCATGGCTTCATGACATCAATATACACAGGGGGTCTCAGAAAAAGCTGTCTAAGCCAGCAAGCCAGCAATGGTTTGGGAAAGTTCAAAAACTGTCCTTCAGATTATGAATATATTTTGTCCTATTTTCTTATGAACTGAGTAACTATCTTTAATCCTTTAATTGTATGTGTTGATTTTTTTTGAAATGGCATTTATTACTTCAAATTATATGTATAACAATAAATATCCTATATTTCCCAAGTATATTTAATCGGTCCAAAATGCATGTCAATTAAATATCTCTTAAGAAAAACTGGTATTTATTGCTCCCTTTGAAAACGGTATTCAAGATAACTAATTACATGACTATCAGTTTTCTGCGTTGTTTCACTTACAGATGTCTGTGTGATGCTGCCTCAAACTAAAGGTGTGTCTAAAAACTTTAAGAATCCTTTTCACATAAATGAATGGAAATTAAATTTTCCCACATTAATGTATATTTTATACATATGGTAGAAATACTGAGCAATCACCTATATTGGTATTGGTAAACAATACATGTCAGAATTAAAATAATATAATTCTATTAAACAACCCTTAGTGAATCATTACTGCAGTTATCAAATTTTTAAATATTTGACAAATATTGTTGACCCTTTCTTTTACAAAACAATGTTGATTATTAACTTGTGTTGGTGATCTTCATTGCCCTTATGTAAGTTTAATTCTCTTTCAAAATTAATATCCTACTTAATAATTTATAAAGCTATTTTAATACAGTAACTAATCACATAACTCTTCAGTCTGACCTTTAGCTATCTGAGTGTGCTCTATGATTTTCTTTCTCTCTAAATAAATGCTAAATTATTAGTTTACATTTTCAAAACAATTCAAAAATAAGAATAAACAATATAATAATATACACATATAAAGGCTTTATCCATTTACATATAAATACTGTTAGGCATTTCTTTTTAATTAAAACAGTCTTACTCTGTTGCCCTGGGTTGAGTGTGTTGGTCAACATAGCTCACGGCAACCTCAAACTCTTGGGCTTAAGTGATTCTCTTGCCTCAGCTCCCAAGTGCTCCCAAGTGGCACTGACCTCAAGGGTCTGGCTAGCTTTTCTATTTTTAGAAAAAATAGAGACAGGATCACACCCTTGCTCAAGATGCTCTGGAACTCCTGAGCTCAAAGGATCCACCCACGGTGGCCTCCCAGAGTGCTAGGATTATAGGATAATAGGATTATAGGAATGGGCCGCTCCATCTAGCTAGCATGTTTCTAACATAGCTTCTATTTCCTTACTCAGCTATACTGCTGCTATGTTAACTAGAAAACTTGCTAATGGTTCTTATATTAATTAAATTAAATATGTAGTCCAAATTCATGCTAAAGTCTTTTGGGTTTTGACTTATTTATGGGTCTCAGGTAGACAAAATTAATATTTCACTTATAATTAACCTGCATGGGTTTCTAAACTTAGTTATTTGGAACTTTCATATAACATTTATTACAGTTTTATTATATTACCTGTAAATATAAAGGTGCAATGTTTTTATGTGATGTTTCTCACCCATAATACATGGCTTACTATCATGTTGTGAAGGCATTCTCATAAAATGGTAGGAGAGTCACATGTACCTATTTGCCAGTAATTGTGTTCTGAATTTTTTTTTTTTTTTGAGACAGAACCTCAAGCTGTCACCCTGGATAGAGTGCCATGGCATCACAGCTCACAGCAACCTCCAATTCCTGGCCTCAAGCAAGTCTCCTGCCTCTGCCTCCCAAGTAGCTGGGACTACAGGCACCCGCCACAATGCCCGGCTATTTTTTGGTTGCAGCCATCATTGTTGTTTGGCAGGCCCGGGCTGGATTCGAACCCGCCAGCTCAGGTGTATGTGGCTGGCGCCTTAGCCCATTGAGCCACAGACGCTGAGCCTAATTCTGCTCTATTTTGGTTATTTCTTTTCTTCTGCTGGGTTTGGGGTTGGATTGTTCTTC
>CAUYON010130652.1:0-23380 GCA_963573935.1 Arctocebus calabarensis | reverse complement strand
TGCCATGACAGAGATCAGTCATCTGCCTGAGGCCTTGAAAAGGCAGGAAAGATATTTTGGGAGGTAGGTCTAAGGCCCGTTGAGTAAGTTCCTCGGTCTGTGTGGGTTGGTTACTGGAATGCAAGACCTGTATGCATTGGGTAAATTCCTCTTTTCTCGAGGTCTCAGAGTAACTTGGAGTTCCTTGACACATTGATGATGAAGGAGTAGTAGAGTAGTGTGATGTCATAGCTGGAGAGAGAATTTTTAAACCTCTGAACTGTCTTTGCATCTCCATCCCTCTCATCCCGTGTCTGTCATGAGAAGGACGCACTTCCAACTCTTATTAGAAGTGCTCTAAGCTTTCCCTTTGTTCCAAAATAAAGTTTCCTTTTGTTACACTGAAATTTGTGCAGGTTACTTATGCTTGCTATTCACCTGCCTGTGCTGCTCAGTTTTATTTTCAGTTTCCCCTCATTTTTGCTTTCCATTCTAACCATGCTTGGGTTGTACTTTCTACCGCAGCCAAGTAATCAAGTTGGGTCAACTGGGTTCAGGGAATTGAGACCCCCAAAACCCAACATATATTATCTTTTTTGAACCTATAAATGTCTCTAATTCACTTAACTTAATATTTTTGCATAGGTTGACATTTTTTCTTTAAGCTCTTTAAAGATACAAAATTTTATGAAATATTTAAAAGTATTCTATATATGTCGGCCACCTCATGGTAAAATTTTGTAATGAGTATTTCTTGAATAAAGGTACATTTAGGTATAATTTCTGATTTTCCCTATGAATGGCAACTTCAGGAGTGATTTTTGGGACACCCTGTACCATTTAGCTTTTTTTAAAAAAAGGAAACCTTGTTGGGTGATGCCTGTGGCTCAGTGGGCAGGGTGCTGGCCTCATGTGCCGAGTTCAAACCCAGGGTGGGTTCAGACCCAGCCCTGGAAAACTGCAACAAAAAAATAGCCAGGTGTTGAGGCAGACACCTGTAGTCCCAGCTACTTGGGAGGCTGAGGCAAGAAAATCACCTAAACCCAGAAATTGGAGGTTGCTGTGAGCTGTGTGATGCCACAGCCCTCT
Source organism: Arctocebus calabarensis (assembly GCA_963573935.1). NCBI lineage: Eukaryota > Metazoa > Chordata > Mammalia > Primates > Lorisidae > Arctocebus > Arctocebus calabarensis. The sequence continues at coordinate 22,312 of CAUYON010130652.1, read as the reverse complement.
ACTGAGGGCGATAAAGTGAGACTCTGTTTCTACAAAAAAAAAAAAAAAAAAGGGAAACCTTGACATTTGTGACAACCAGATGAACCTGGAGGACATTATGTGAGGTGAAATAAGCCAGGCACAAGAGGACAGATACTGCCCAATCTCACTTATATGTGGAATCTAGAAAAGACAATCTCATGGAAGCAGTATTTAAAATTGTGGTTGCCAGGGGCTGGAGGGCAGCAGTAATGGGAATAGGGAGACACTAGTCATAAAGTGTGAATTTCATTTCATAAAATGTGAATTTCATAGGATGGTCAGGTTTCCAGGCAGCTGTCTGTGTCCTCAGTTCTTGGGTGCACTTGGCTGAAGAATTACTGGACACCCCAAAGTAAAGCATATGTGAAACAAAGTTTATTGAGAAAAAGAAAGATAGGTTTACAGAGTCAGAGCAATATACATTTGCCATAGGCAACAAATGGGCCTCCATTGTCTCGATAAGAAAGGGGCTTTGGAATGGCCAGGGGTTCTGTTTCATACTTTCTGAACTGGGCCTACCTTGAGACTCAGTGGTCACCTTAGAATGAATCTTATGACACATGTGGACTTCCCATGAGCCTCTCTGAAAGCCTATTTGGGGGTTGGGGCTGTGGACCACAATGTAGATTTAAGCTAATGACGTGATAATTAGCCTCAAGGCTGTTCTAGGTGCCCTTCAAGACTCTATTGTACCTGTTGTTAGGCCTGTGGGCTAGAGAGTCCTCTACATATCTGACTGACATATTGGTAGGGTATGTCCTCCTCACCAGGTGTGAGCAATCTCTTTAGATAGCAACAAGGTGAGATGGGGGCCTGGAAGGCCTGCCTTTGTCCTTTTTCCCTAGGAGAGCTAGATTTCTACCTAACAGCATGAAATGTTCTGGAGATCTATTGTACAGTATGGTATCTATAATTGCTAATAATATATTATACAGTTGAAAATTTATAACAGTAGATCTTGAATGTTCTCATTACAAAAAAATGTTAAGTAGGTAAAGTGAGGGACATAATAATTAGCATGATGTAATAATTTCATAGTGTATGTATAAATCAAAATGCATTGCACACCATAAATATAAATAATTTTTTTTGTGAATTATATATTAACAAAGGTGAAAAAAGATTCAAGGACACCATCTGCTATTGTTCTTCAAACTTATATTAAGATTCACTCCTTTGAGTCCATAATATCTGACTTGTCGTCTGCCATAAGATTTAGTATTTACCAGATTGCTCTGTCTGCCACCACAACATGAATTGTTTTGATGATAGAGAATTCATGATATGAATGTTTATATTCAAATGCCCAGGACAAAGTTTGGCACATAGTAGGCACAAAATAAATTGTAAAAATAATGCACAATTGTCTTTTGTAAAATTGATTTTCAGTGCTCACATTTGACTGACTTTGTGTACTGCTTTTCTAACACAAGTGTTCTTCACAAACAGGAACAAAATTATTTCAGAGACAAATCACCTAATGTGGATAGCTGCAAATTTAAAGCACTTGCAAGTAAATGCTATAGCACTGTCCTGGTTGTTTTTCCTCCAGAAATGATTTTCTGACATAATGTGATCAACACATCAGCTTGTGGCTTCTTGCAGTCCAAAAGAAAATGATTCATACTCCTTGTTATTATATTAATGCATGTGAAAAGCAATAAAAATTCCAAGAAACCATAACATAGTCACAACATCATAAGTTTCTCTCATTACCCAAAAGTCAATGGATCATTACTCTTGATATGTATTGATTCAGGCTGACAGCATTGGCGTTTACATTCACTGTCACTCACTCTAGATCAAATAATTCTCACCATCACCTTAGTATATTTACCTATTGAACTACCCTAGACTCAGTGCAAATACTGTACAGTTTGCTCCATAATGATTGGACACTTGCTCAATCCGAGGTCCTAAGGATATAAAGAAACAAAGCTCTTGCCTAAATGAGTTTTGTACACACTGTGCTAAACACATTACAATCACTATGACATTTAATCTTTCTGACAAACTTGTGAAGGAATTGATTATTACCATTATTTCATAGATGGAGAAACTGAGGGTCTACGTGGTTGATCCTGAGCACTACTGCTGTGCAGGAGATGCAACTGTCAAGCACCTGTCTACATCTCAGCCCTCACCTGCCCCTGCTGGTGTGTTGGAGACAACTTCCAATTCTCTCCTACCTACCAATCCCTCTTCAGAGTTCTCTGGTGCTACTGATGTGCTGCCACAGATGCACGAGACTAGGAATCGCCTAGTTCTTCTCATCTGTGGGTTTTCTATTAAGAGCTCACCACAGCCATCATCACTGCTTCTGTGATGTAGGTGTAGGTAAGCTTGCTCCCATTTATTCAATTCCTTTGTCAATATGTGCTGGGCCCTAAAGAGGACGTGCAAACAAACCATCTGTCCCCACAGAGCTGACAGTCCAGTGGATGCAGCTCTGTCCTTGGTGCTCAGATGATTGGCTCTGGAGTTAACAGAGCTACTTCCTCCCTTATTTGGTGTGCAGAGGGCTCCCCCTAGCATTATCTAGAGAATATTTCCACTGGCCTGGCCTTAGGTGGCTGTGCCAATAACTCTCTGTGTTCATAGGCCCCCAGAGTTGGTCATGGGGACTTTGAACATGAGGGCACTCTCGGAGAACAGTTTGCCTTGATTTTGATTTAGTGTGTCAATTACCAACTCTTTCCTCTCCTCTCAACACCTCCAAGTGTTGGTTCTAGGGACCTCTAAATGCCCTTTAGTTTGGTTATATCTGGAAGCTGAAGTGCCAGTGTGAAAATGGTTCTCAAGAGTGAGTCCCATTGAGAGTCCCATATTGTGGGGGCATAAATATGGCAATACCTCTGAATGTGAGGCAATGCTGAGGGAGAGGCCACGGGGCATGAGTTAAAAACTTGGCCTTCCCTCCCTCATCTATGGAAGATGCTGCCCTTCTGCCCAATACTGATGCATGCTCTGTGCTCACGGCCTTCACTCATAGTCACCTTCCTGCCTCAGCCCTTGTTAACCTGTTACCACACCAAGCTTTCCCCAGGGACTGTTCTTCATTTCATGTGGTCAAGTCTCTCTCGTGCAACAGAAAACAAATCCCTCTCTGATACATTGAGCCACTATGTCCCCATTTCTCTCCCAGCCTTGACTTTTTAAGATTTGTCTGCTTACAGGGTCCCCACTTCTGGAGTCCTCATTCATCTTGCAAATCACAGAAGGTGCCTCCTACCCCACCCCATCCCAGCTCTGCCCTTCCTATGATCTCTAGTCACCACGGGGTTGCTACATGGAAAAGATTAAATGAAAGGACTTCTCTAGGTCCTTATTTTTCTTGGATCCTATGCAGCTTTGACATGACTGGCCCCTTTGTTATTGAAGCTTTCTCTTCCCCAGCTCCCTGTCCATTCTCATCCTGCTGCCAATATGTTCTTTTAGTCTTGCTGTTTGCCATGGGGCTGTGTGGTTTGACATTCTGAGTATGATGTGTTATTATTTCCTGCCCCTACTCCAGCCTCTGCTCCCAGCTCTTTACTAGACAGACTCTATCCCCACTATTCAACCTCTGGACAATTCATTTCCCTGGACCATCTATTGAAATGGCCTTTACCTCCCACAATTATCTCTGAATGTTCTTCTCAGCTGCTGCATGACTGTATGGCCCTCTCCCTCTGATTGCTTGACAGTGACTTCCCTCCCCCAGGGAACCTTTTCCTAGTAGCTGGAGAGAAGTGGATTTCTTATGATGCCGCAAATATTTGTCATATCTGAGCATTCTCTACTTTTCACTCCTGAATATATATTCATTCTTGGCAAAAAGCTTGGTGCCACTAGGGAGAAGGGTGCTGCCTCCCCTGTAGAACTAGGATGCAAGGGTTGACCACTCTGCTGTGATACAGACCTGAGGTCTCTGGAGGACAGGACACCGCTTCAGTTCAGCCTTAAAGAGGAGGGTGTGCCAGCAACTAGAAGGGGGGCTGGGGATGATGGAACAGCTACATGAGAGCTTGGCCCTAGCAGGTAAGGTGTGGCTGCCGCTCTGCTTGTGAAGACAAGCTGCTGAGTGGGTTAGTTATAGTGATAGAAAAGCCTTAGAGATGAAGGGCTGCAATGGCTGCTCACACAATGGAGCAGGAAACACTCCAGCAGTGGCTCAAGTTCCAAGATGGCTCAGCAAAGCAGTAGCATGGGCTCTGTGGGGACCGAGCATGGAAGGCCAGCATCAACTCCTTGTTTGGGGGGTAACTCAATTTGTGGACTGTAGGAAACTCCCTCAGGTCAGCTCAGGGACTGTGGGGACTGCAAAAGACTTTGGTAGAAAAGACTGCAGGAATCCACAATAATGATGGACATCTGAGGTCCTCTTGTTTACCTTTTTCTGCAGGAAGACACCTCTGCTGGTTTGGAGGTGATCCAGCCTGGGGGGATGGAGTGGCAGAGACCAGGTGCTTCTTTCTCCTCCCTGAGAAACCAGCCTGGGTTTCTGTGTTCTAAGGACCTTCTACTGATTTTTTGCTTGTTCTCTGGAGCTCCTCTATAGTTATTGTGTTCAAAATGTAAATAATTGCTTATTTATTGTTTTGAGGGTTTTTTAGGGGAGATAATAGCAATAAGAGCATCTAGTCAAACATCTTACTCATGTCCTCACATTTTGCATATGAGGGATCTTTTGAAACTATTAGGGTTGCTTTGAGTATAAACTAATCTCTTAAGAAGCACTTACTCCGTGACTGTGGTAGACATGAACCCTGATCAATCACTGTTATTTTAATGTAACTAAAACAGTGCTTTTGTGATTCATTCAGGTGAGATTTTTACTCATTGGCTAATATAGACCCCAACTGATATTTTAAGAATTTTAGAACCTTACCTATTTTTTCATATGCAATCTTTACTTTTTAGTTCATCTTAATTCTACAAGCAATTCAAATTATCATCTCTTATATACTTTCTTAATGGTACCAAGCAGTACAAAGATGAATAAAATAGTTAACGTCCATATCTGCAGATTCTGTATCTCATTTAAACATAGATTGAAAATATTATATCTAAAAAATTTTAAATACAACAATACAAAATAATACAAATAAAAAAGAATACTCTACAGCAACTACTTACATAGCACTTACATTGTATTAGGAATTATAAGTATTCCACAGATAATGTAAAGCAAAAGTGTGTAGGAAGTTGTACATGGATTAGATGAGTAGGAAAATACTGTGCCATTTTATATGAGGGAGTTGAACATCCTTGGATTTTAGTAGACACAGGCAGTCCTAGAACCAATGTTCTGTGGATGCTGAGGGACGAATGTACTCAGATGTTATCACAGACTAACATACTGAACAAATGTCAAGGTCCACTAAGACCTGTGAAACTGGTGGCAACAGACTAAAGAAATATAAAATTAGAAATGATGGCAAAGAAAAAGACATGAGACACAGAACAGAATTAAAGGTGGGAACTCAGGCGTCCATTGCCCATTTGTGGAATTCTAGCAATGGCCCAGAGTGTTTGCTCCACTTTGCTAAAGTCTATTTTCCCAGAGAGTAAGATGAGAGAGGAAACAAAGATGCCAGCAGTTTCTGAGTGAGCATATCAGCTCCTATTGTTATTATTTAAGGCTTTGAGTAGCCTTGAGTCTAGAATCTGAGTCTTGTATTGGGAGAGCCTCCTGCTTGAGATCACATACAAAGATTTCTGGGGAGGTTTTAAACTCTGCTAGTTCCCAGTCGAGTAAGACGCCACAGGTGTTAAGCCCCTCTGAGGAATCAGTGGGAGGGAGGAATTTTCTTCCCATCAGCACCACAGAGGATCTTCCTCTGTGATAAGGAATATAAGCTCTTCTGCCAATATCTCAGGGCTTAAGCTGTTCCCTTGATCTCCGCCCCAGGCAAATGCAAATCTCCACAGTGGGTGTCTGCTTTGTCTGTTTACTAAGCAGGAAAGGACCCAGTTAATGTACCCAGAGGCTTTGCGTTGTCTCTTCTATTGCCATTTTTCCTCAGAGTGCTCACAGACCCAGCAGGGGTATTTGTAAGCTGTGTCTCCAACAGACTAGAACTTCAGAAAAGGTCGGAAACTTGCTAGCAATGGCTTGCTTAAATATAAACTAGCTGACTTTTCCTTGTTTCAACTCACTCAGCTTACTTTTTAATTTTCCTTTTTCTGGGGGTGCTTTCCCTTGCCAAGGATGGGTCTTTGCTTCCCATTCTTTCTACAGGCATAGATATAAACTAATAAATCTATATATTAGACTTATACATTCAATTCTTTGAGAAGAAAAATGGGACAAACTCATTTTATGAGAATTCAGAAGATAGAGTAAAAGAGAAGTGTTAGAAAAAGTTAAAAAACAGAAGGAACATGTGATCTGAGTCTTAAAAAGAGTTTGAGAGAGCTGGGCATGCAGAGCAAAATGTCACCATGGGGTGGTGGACTGCAGAAGCAGGAAGTTTGCTTAATAGAAAACACTATTCTCCACTTACTGTTATGAAAAACAGTCCTTGACAGGCCCAATGACAGGATAGCTCCCTTCTCTCCCACTTGCTAATTAAAAGTCCACCTTGTGTTCACACTGCCAACCTATGGACAGGAAGGAAATAGAGGCCTTAAGCAAAGGCTTAGGCACCCAGGGAATTCATAAGAGCAGAAAAGCTAGCATTTTACTTTTTATTTGGTGCAAGTTGTCAGGCTAAAGTACTTGAACGATTAGACACATGGGGATATTTAGACAAACAAAAGCCTGGGGCTTCGGCAGGCACTGAAATTCTCTTCTGTGGACCTAGGGAGTGACAGCAGGTATCCAGGTTGGAAAAGAGCACAAAAAAGCTGGAGGTATTATTAAGCTTCCCCAGAAGGCAGTTAGAAACAGTCAAATGCATTTCAAAGCTTCTAGAACCGAGTAAAAAATAGACAGCACTGTAATTTAAATGTTAATATCTCATCAAGTTTTATGTGTGGAGGGAAAATGGAAGGCAACTCCACAGTCTCTTATCTGGAAACAGATAAGTAGCAATAAACAGCTGGCTGCTCTCAACTCAAAGCTCTTATGCTACCTTTGTGATCCATCTTCTCTGCCATGTGGTGTCATCAGATTAAGAAGAGGTGGGCTTAGGGGCTCCTTATTGTGAGGTCAGATCACAGCATGTGAAGAAATGTGGTTCTGTAAAAGAATAGTGCTTCTCCAGTGCCCAGTCTAATCTAGCTAGACAGGCTGAGATTATTCAGCCAGTTCCTGGCAACACATAAATAAGGAAGCTGTCACTCAGGACAGAACCACCCTATCAGTGGGTATTAATAAATACTCAAGTGTCAGCAAAGCAACTCCATAAAAACATGTCAACATTCTTCTCAAAGAACATTTTGAGGAGGATCCATGAGAGTAGAGAAATTATTAATAGAATGCTATTGTGTGGGTAGAAAGAAAGCACTAAAGCCCACTTTAAAGTTTGACCACACCATGTCAGAACTACACATAGCATGTCAATCAGTGTTTTAGAGTGTGTGCAAAGGGTGTGGGATTACTACCACTAATAGTACTTTCTGAGTGAACATGATTCATTGGCATCATTAGTGCTATCACTAGGATTACTATTATTTAATCATTTATAAGGGATTATTTTGAGGCATGAACAGCTAGTTCTAAGCATTTTACACAGATTACCTCATTGAATTCTGGTAGGACTGAGATTCAAATGAGCTTGCAGGTACTATAATTTATCACATTTTGTCAGATAATAAAACCAAGACATTAAGAATGCCCAAGGTCACACAGCTAATTAATGGTGGAATCAGAATTTGAACCTAGATAATCTGGCCGCAGAGTCTAAACTGTTACTTCTAAGCCCTGTATCTTCCCTCCCAGGCAGGAGAGTAGGAGGCCATTTACCATGTGCCTAATGAGAGAAATGTCTATTCCTTCTTCCTCTAAATGTTGAAAAAATGTGTGGATCTCCTGACATTGATGCTGCTTTGGTAAAGGACAAATCTTTCATTTCATAAGTAGAACTAAACATCAGGAAGCATTTGCATAGTGACTAAATTTAGACTAACATGTAACAAGCAATGAAGAATGAGATGTCTGGGAGATATTGACACGGTAACAGATAACAGCTGGAGCCAGCAAGGACACACTTACTGCTTAATTCTCATCATTGTCTGGGTCAATAGGGCATATTCTTTAAATGTCCTGTTCTTTTTTTGCATTGTTTGCATTGTGCTAAAAGGCTTCAGATCTGTATTCATAGTAATTCATTATAGCAATAAAGCATAACACCTATTTCCACCAATGGATTACTAGGGTGGACAACATGAGTCTTTCCAATGTTATGGAGAAGTGTCAAATGGTGCAACCCAAATCACCTTTCATTGTACAATAATCTCTGCTTTTGAGTTCCTATTTTTCTACATGAATATTCTACATGAATCATCGTGGCATTTAATCATTTATTGTTTTGAATTATAATGGCATTATTTTATATTTATATGTCCTCTTTTCTCCATCAGAGAGACTTGGAGAAGTGCATTTTTTTACAATCTCTTTTCTCTTTAGAGATGCTTTGCATCTAATGCTAAGATATTACACATATCTATTAATCTATTGAGGAATTTTACCTCATTTATTAGATTTCCTTATGTTAAATTCTTCTTGTATTCTCAGAATAATTCATTCTGCGAAAGCTTATAGGACCGGGTGTTAACAGTTTTCTTCAAAGTTTAAAAGAAATCACTACTAAACCTACCCCTTTTAGGTATTTTTATGGCAAAGAGAGCAAACTATAGATTATTTTTAGTTTTCTCCTAAATAATTAATCTACTGAGATTTTTCTATTTATTGCACCAATGTTGATACTCTATGTTATTTGTTTTATTTCGGATTTTAGATTTGTAAAACCAAATTTGAAATCGAGGAAGACATATTGCTGTTTTAGTTAAATTTTTATGGATTATTATATTAATTTTCTTATTTTTAATTTTATGTTTGTATTTTTTCTCTATAGATTTAATAATTTTTGTGGTATGCACATTAACTAAAAGTATTAAATCTTCTATTTATTGATTCAATTTTTCTGTTTCTTACACCTCAATTATTTTTATTTCCTTTTGTATTCTCTTTTTATTGTTTCTGTTATTTGTTTACTTTTTGGGTTGTTTGTTTTAGAGTGGAGTGATCAATCAGAGTTCCTTTTCCTAGGTGATAATGAAACCATACGAATTATTTAGGACCCCTGGAAGTGGCAGAAAATCTAAGAATTGAACTGTGGTTATATACCTGAGCTAGTGCAATAGTGTGATTCCCATGAAATACTACCAAGCCACATATAAAACAGGTGAAAAACAAATGCTGCTGGGAGAAATGGTAAGCCACATGCAGAAGGCTAAAATTGGAGTCACATCTCTCACCACTGACAAAAATTGACACTCGCTGGATAAAAGATTTAAATTTAAGACACAAAACAATTCTAGAAGAAAGTGTGGGAAAAACTCTTGTCAAAATCTTCCTGGGAAAAGATTTTATGAAGAATATCCCCTTGACAATTGCAGGAATACCAAAAATAACTAAATGGGACATGATCAAGCTAAAAAGCTTCTACAGAGCTAAGGGCACAACAATTAAAGCAAACAGAAAGCCTTCAGAATGGGAGAAGACATTTGATGCTATGAATTTGGCAAAGAGTTGATAACCAGAATCTACAGAGAATTCAATTAACCAACAAGAGAAGAGCAAACAACCTCATTTATAAGTGGGCAAGAGACTTGAACAGAAACTTCTCCAAAGATGACAGATGAATGGCCAAGAAACACATGAAAAAATGTTCATTGTCCCTAATCATCAGAGAAATGCAAATCAAAACCACTCTAAGATGGTAGAGAGAAGGGAATACATTTGCACTGCTGGTGGGATTGCAAATTAATACAACCTCTATGGGAAGAAGTACGAGGAATTCTCAAACAAGTAGAAGTAGGCCTTCATTTGGTCCTGCAATCTCATTACTAGGTATCTTCCCAGAAGAAAAAGAAATCATTTTATCATAAGGACTTTGTCACTAGAAGATTTATTCCAGCTAAATTCACAATTGCTAAGATGTGGAATCAACCCAAGTACCCATCAAACTGTGAATGAATTGGCAAACTGTGGTATATGTATACCATTTGTGTTTATCTGGATGGAATTAAAACACATTCTTCTTAGTAAAGTATCTCAAGAATGGAAAAGCAAGTATCCAATGTACTCAGTACTAATATGAAACCAATATATAAACAACAGGAGAGAGGGGAGTGGGGAGGAGGGAGGGTACCTGGCAGGTTCTCACCTAATGTGCACAGTGTGAGGAGATTCAGCATATCCTCTGGGTGAAGGGTTTAATTACAACTTGAACTTTACTTTAGAAATGAAAATAATGTAACCTAAACATTTCTACCCTCATATTGATGTGAAATTAGGTAAGTAAATACATACATAAATAAAATTTTTTTTAAAGAAATTACTTTCAGGATAATAGACAAAAAGCCAATGCTAAATAAGTAGTCTTGATTTTTTTCAGGGATTTGTGTCAAAACAATAAAATTTTATTATGTTATTGATTAACTAAAAAGAGAAGATAGAAGATACGAGGTCAGACAATTAAGTTCACCAATCCATCTTAGAAAAAGTGCTACATACCTCACTGCTGAATATCACTGTGGTTACCAGATGGCCAAGGGAAGTACTTTGAAGGTGACCATAATGATATTCAGCAATGAGGTATGTAGCATTTTTTCTAGAATGAGTTTGCAAACTTAGTTGTCAGACCTTGTACAATGATAGCTCTGATGGCCATTTCAGAAAAAGAGTTTCAAAATTGCTTTGAAGAGTAGAGGAGGCACTGGCATCAGTGAATAGCTTCCCAAGGGGAGTGCCTGGGCAGTGATCATGGTAATGTTCAGTAATGAAGTACGTGGCACTTTGTCTAGGATGCAATGACAATCTTGATTATCTGTCCTTGTATAATGTCAAGAGTGTATGCTGAGGGAATCAACATCTGAAAACAATATGTGAATTTAAGGAAGGAGATAAATCTTTTCAATCTAATATTGCAAACTTTCTGGATGAAACTACCCTGTTGACACAATAATATCTCCTCAGATACAAATTTCTTCACAGGCAGAAAAGTGAATGGTATTTCATTAAAAGTAGCATGTCTGATTCAGAGACTTATGTAAACTGGATTGGAAATGATATGCACACATACTTCCAAGACACATTAACTGTGACAAATACAAAACAGTTGTTTATGGCTTTTAACAAGCTAAAGAAAAAAAAGGAAAGTCATTAGTGAAATATTTGCAAATAACTTCAAAAGGATTTGTGAAAAAAGCCATTTCAATATTTGGCTTATCAAGGAAAATCCTAAAGTTGATGAGATTTGGCTCACCAAGTGTGTTTGGCAAAAATATTTCAACACGTTGGTGGAAGTATACTTTTCCTCTGACTCAGTTCATCTTTTTGATTACATTCATGATTCAATTATAATACAACACAAACAATTAAAATCAGTATCATTTTTATAGATAAATCATTTTACAAGCTATGTATGCATATACCAAATTCCACAAACCTTACTGTCATGATCCCTCTATCCACTCGCTTACCCCTCATGCAACTTGGAGTATTTCAATGCCTGGATAAATAATTTTTATCTATCAAATCATTAACTTGCACGTGAATACAAAGAAGAGGTTAGAAAAGAAAGAGGGTTCACTCACTCAAGACTAGAAAGATTACTGACTAGCCCAGTGAGCATTAAAGGTAAGACTAAAACACTCGATTAAAATAAAAGTTTATAGAGACAAAAAAAAATAGGGCTGTTTGTTACATCCATGTTCATAGCAATATTATCCACGATGCTAAGAGAAGCAATCCAATATCCGCCAGTGGATGGATGGATAAAAAAAATGTAGTACATACGTAACAAAAATGTTATTCAGCGTTTACAAAGAAGGGAATTATGACATTTGCTATGATATGGGTGAACATTTGGGCATGGAAAACAATCACAAAAGATGAAATACACCAACCACAGAAAAAAAAATACCATATGTTTCCACTTACATCAGGTACTTAGAGTGGTGAAAATCATAAAGACAGAAAGCATTAATACAGTAGTGGTTGTCAGGGCTTTGGAGAAGGGAAAACTAGAAATAACTCTATGCTTAAGGTGCAAAGATTTTTCAGTTTTACAAGGTGAAAAGTTCAAGAGATGAATGGTTGTGATAGTTACATATCAATGTAAATGTGTTTAATAACACTGAACTATAGGCTTCAAAAAGAGGTTAAGATGGCCAATTGTATATCATGTTCATTTTAAAAGACAATTTAAAAGACACACACACAATGTGTGGAACAAACATGTGTCCTGTGAATGCAAAGAAAAAGGGAGCAAAGGAAAGTGAAATATGAAAAGAACTTTTTTACATTTTGGGGGGCAAAAATTATCATTCACTATCTCAAAACATAAAACACTTTGCTACGATTCCCCAAGGTGCAAGTAGAAATAGTTTTTGTATAATCACCCCAGCTAGTAAAATCGCAAGCATCTACTAATGTTATATTAATTCTGTTAATTTGTGAATACATGTTGACTCTAAGAGACAGGTTGTGTTTTATAATTTTTTAAGTATTTACATAATCAAATCTTAAAAGTTTTAAGAAGCATAATTGCCAACTTGTACATAAAAACACCGAGGCACCATAGAGGAAAGGAGTTCAGAGCAATTAGCAAGAAACTACTACAGTGGAATGAAGCACTACTATAGTGAATATGAACTGAAAACAGTAATTTGAAATATAAATAGGTAATTTTGTTTAACCATTTGCTATGGTCAAGGCTGTAAGATTTTACGCTTTTAATCTACCAGATCATTACAAAACGAATATGAGTAGCTACTGTAATTATCACCAAGGAACAGAAGAGGTCAGGGAAGCAAAGATGAGTTCTGTAACACTCCAAGTAAACATAGCTAAGATGTAGCCAAGCTGAAATTTGTACCAGACTATCTGTCTTCAGAGGTAGAACCTTAAATCTCTCTGTGGCACTTGATTCACCCAAAGTAAAATGTCATAGGCTCAATTAAGTATGAGTGCAGAATCTGAATGATTAACATATTAGGAGTAAAAGGTGTTGGACAGCAAGGCATAAGAAGGTAGGATATTATCCCATGTGACCAGCAACGGACATGAAGCTTTTTCTAATCAAATGCCTACTTCCAACCTCCCCTATATAAATATGCATATATATATATGCAAGAAAAAGTTACACTATACTTATTCGTTTTACTTTCCACGGGGAAACTCCACAGGCCAGTTTTTGACAGATTTCACTTGCACCTTCCCATACATGTATTTATTCATGTAAAATACATGTTGCTTTTTATTTGTTTGTTTAGTTTTTACATGTTGCTTTTTAAAAACATTTGATCCTTGGATTCACCTAGTGTTCCAGCTCAGCAATATGAACTTTTAATTAAATTGATAATATAATAAAGATATAAGTACACAAAATATTTTTAAAATAGCTATGGCATTTTCATAGTATGAACTAAATGGTATCTATGAGGGGGAGCAGAGCAAGATAGCTGAATAGAAACCTCCAGCAATCTTCTCTTTCCATAAACACCAAATTCAACAACTGTCCACACAAGCAAACACCTTTGAAAGAACCAAAAATCAGATGAGCAATCACACTCCCTGCTGTTAACATTGTATCAAGGAAAGAGTCACTGAAGAGAGCAGAGAGACAGTCTCCCCTTGCCTACACCCCCTCCCCCAACCTCTGGCAATGCTGTGCCAGCAGGCTGAGTGGAGAGAGAATGAATCCGTGTGCAGGGGAAGGAGAGCGAAATGACTGTGGGCCTTTGCATGGACACTCAGGGCCGCCCTGCACAGTGGAACAGAACACAGGGCAGAATTCTGCTAGTACCACAGAGGGAGCATTTTGACCACCCCAGGCAGAGGGAAATCCTGTGCTGTGAAACCGAGTTCCAGGTAGCCCCACGACTGGCACACAAAGAGCAACCTGAGGCCTGGACTAAGCTTTTAAAAGAGCTGGTCACAAAAGCTGCGGTCCTTGGGCGATTCCTGTGGCTATGCTGACTCAGAGCCATTCGACTTGGGGTACACATGACTCAGTGAGACACCAGCAACTTGCAGCCAAGCCAGTGCCCGTGTCACCCCTTCCTCAATTACAGGCAGCGTGAATCTTCTGCCACTTGGAGGAAGAAAAGGGAAGAGTTCAGAGGACTCTGGTTTGCAAAGTAAATACAAATTCAACCACAGTAAAATAAAATACCAAGCAGACCCCTGAAGCCCCAGAGTGCAGGCCTTACTTCCTGGACAGCATTTCTGGACCCAGTCCGGCAGGGTTGCCCCCTGCTGACTAAAGGCTAAAGACACCTTGGGGCAAATAAACATCAAAGGCAGACACCACTGGCTGGCTTCAGATATGAGTGGCTCTGGTGGCCACCAGGAAATGCCCAAGTCACTCCTCCAACAACTGTAGCAGCCCAGCACAGAGTGAGGGATTTTGCCTGATAATCCAGGAAATTCTCCTGTATTTTACCCAGGTCAGCAAGGTGGTACCACCAGGAATCAGCAAGAGTCACCGCATTGCTAAGTTTGCAGCACTCCTAGTGTGGTTGTAGCTGCCCTGACCAGAGACTTAAACTGCAATGGTCAATTCCGTTAGTGTCTCTGGAAAGCCTTCTCAAGAAGGACAAAATTCAAATGAGTCCAGACTGTGGAGAGTAAAATAAATATCTACCTCTTCAACACCCAAACATGGACAAACATCTACAAACATTGAGAACATCCAGAAAGATGGGACTTCACCAAATGAACCGAATACGGTACCAGTGACCAATGTCAGAGTGATGGAGATATATGAGGTTTCTGAGAAAGAATTCAAAATAGCTGTCCTGAAGAAACTCAGCGAACTCTAAAATAATACAGAGAAGGAATTCAGAAGCATATCAGAGAAATTTAAGAAGGATATTAAAATAATAATAAAAGAATCAAGCAGAAATTCTGGAGCTTAAGAATTCTGAACCCAAGACCAGATAAGTGAATTTGTCCAGGGTCACTCAGCAAGGTCCTGGCAGCCCTCAGGACTCAGATAAGGCTAACAAGAGCCCTGGAGAGTCTGAGGAAGCAGAGACAGCACACTGACTGGAAGGCGGATCCCACTGCGCTGCTTCCGTGAAGCCCCTCTGTGCAGCAGACCCAGGGGAAATGGGGCTCAGGGACTCACACTGACAGAAATTCTATTCGGGAAGGCTGCTCTTGACTTTCAATAGCAAGCTGTCACCACGTGAGGGTGCCGTGGAGTGCCGCTGCCTCCTGTTCCCACGCGGTTCAACCTGCAGGAGGCCTCCTGGGTCCCTGAGACGCTTCCAGATCCTGTAGAGGACACATTCTGAGGTAGCCTGGCCAAACGGAAAGGAGAGAATGACCAAGGTGTGACCTGGAGAAAGGAACAATTCATTCTCAGAAAGAAAATAGAACTGGGCATGGGATCCCAGTGGAAATAAAAGTTTTATGGCATTGGTTTAGGAAAAAAAGAATTCAATTGACAAACTGAGAAATGCATCAGAGTCTCTCAACAGCAGACTTGACCAAGCAGAAGAATTAGTGAGCTTGAACACAGGCTATTTGAAATACACAGTCAGAAGGCAAAAAAGAAAGAAGAATAAAAAAGAATGAGCACATTTGCCCAATCTAGAAAATAGTAACAAAAGGGAAAATCGAAGAGTGAATCTATCTAAGAGAGAAAGATCGACATGGAAAATGGTATCCTTTCCATGAGGCACACCTGGTATACCTATGAGCATTTGTAAATATTAATATTACAAAATAAAACACCAAAATAATAAATCTCAGATGCTAATAACATAAAAGTAAGTACTGATAATGAATGATGGTTTGTGAATTTATTACTTCATCTTTTTCAATATATGACAGGAAGGGAGTATTCACATATTAGCACTAAATAAGTCTTAAGGACTTCAAAAACTATAATTGCATATGTGGTTAATAGATGCATCATAAATGGCACATGATCAGAGGAAATATAGTCTTTTCAAAGCATTATGAAACTGTATAAAAATTAAGCATTAGCAATAACAGAAACCTAACCCAAACTAAGCCAGAAGAGAAAAAAACTCTGTTGGGAAAGAGCTGAAGCCACAGTTAAAATACAATCAAAATAAGACAAGGAGAATGAATCCTAGTTGCTTTTGAGTCTCAGTTCTGAACTGGGGCCATTTTTGCAGCTTTTCCCAGATTTGGATCTGCAACACTTCCTTTGATCTGGTGAGACAGCCAGTGTTCTTCCTATAAATTTACCTTTAGGCCTTTGTCTGGAGCAATCTAAGGGCTGAAAAATAATGCTGTTAAGAAGCAAAGCTTTTCACACTGTACCTAACCAATAAGATTAAACCAAGGGACACACAGAAGAATAAATAGCCTTACCTATTTTCTCAGCTTTGGCTTCAAAAGTAGGCCCAGAAGAGATTAGGCATCTAATCATATGGTGCATCATACCAACCAGAAAACAGCAGCAAAAATAATGTCAAAATCCAGAGGAGACAAGCCTATATACAAGTAACACAAAGACACTAAGCCAGAGTCCAGAAAAAGTGCTTATATCCAAGGCACAACTGAGCTCATCAAACAGACCTAATGTTTGCAGGAAAAATTCCTAATTTCATAGTTGTAATGAGCCACTGCAATATTATTTTGTGTTTAGAATATTGTTCTTTTAGCAGTGTTTATTACAAACAGCATGTATACCCACTCTAATATTTTGAAATTACATTGAAGAAAAAAATAAAAATTAAAGGTGATTATCCCCTAAAGTTTTGATGCTTATTCTCCAATATTACCTGCACTTGCTTTGAATGTGTATGTTTGTGTGCATGCGCTTGTCTATTTATACCTGTTTTTTCATTTAAAAATGAGAACGGAAATGAAAGACTGGTATACAATCCAGTCATACACACAGTATATTATGAAAATATTTCTTATCATTAAATATTTTTGTGGATTTTTGAGACAGTTGCCTAGCATTTTATTGAATACATGTAGTATCATTTATCTAATTCCTAACCTTCTGTTGAGCATTTAATTTTTTTCACAGTATAAGCAGTTTCACAATGAGTACCAATTTAATTAAATCACTGTAACAAATCTATGAGTATTACTGTAGGAAATTCCCAGAGATGAAATCTTAGGTCAAATGTTATGAAAAGAAAATGTTAAAGCTTTTGACTGCCTAAAAGTTTTACTAATATCTGTTGCTGCAATTATTACTTCTCTGGAACACAATTATTTCTTTACCAATTTTCAACATAGAAAACTATCTTTAAAAATATTGCCATTTTAGATGTCTAAAAATAATATACAATATATAAATATTCAGATATTCACATATATTCCAATATATTCAAATGGAATATATTCAGTGCAAATATATACTGAATTTGAATAATTTGAATATGTTCTTTGGAGATTTGGATTTTCTTTATAAATTATTTATGTATATTCTTTACCCTAATATGTTATAGTCACTGGAGATGAAGCTCTAAAAATTTCTGTCCTCATGAAATTTACATTATAGGGAGAAAGAGACACACAATTAACAATTAAACAAATATATAACCAAAAACAAAACTAATATACAAACAGATGATGACAGATAATAATAACCATTATGGCAAAAATAAGTAGGTTGATAAGGCTCTATTTTAAATGGAATGGTCAGCAAAATTTGGTTTATTTGTAGAAACTTTTAATGTATTAAGGAAATCATTCATTTGTTTATCCTATATATAACATATATTTTTGCAAATTTGTTTTGGATATAAGAGGAGAGATAGGACAAGACCCTGACTGGAAATAGCTTTTGTCTCCTCATGTGAGGAAAGAAGCAATTGATTAGGGGATAGGGTCTTTTGGGTCCATAAACTTTGAACTTTTCTAGAGGTGTTTTAACTGAGGACAGAAGAGGGACTGGAGAAGATGAGTAAAGTTATAGAGTGATGAAGGGATAAACAAAAGTCAGAGAAAGAAACAGAAATGGAATTAGGGGAAAGGACTCAGAGCCACACTGTCCTCAGATTTTCTCCACTCAATAGCCCTTCATCTGTGCATGGCCCACCACCCAACAATCCCGGACATTTTAAATTCTTGAGCACAGTACATGCTCCCAAATTCAGGAACACTTATAATTAAAAAATAGAAACTAGAGAGGCAACTGTGGCTCAGTGAGTAGGGCGCCGGCCCCATATACCAAGGGTGGCAGGTTCAAACCCAGCCCTGGCCAAACTGCAACGAAAAAAAAAAAAATAGAAAGTAAATGCAGTGACTTGACAGAAGTTAAAAGGAGAAAGGATAGAGAATATACAGAGGGAAGAATAGATGAGTTAATTTTCTTTTCTTGATGAAATGAATGGTATACATATTATACACATACTACAGCCTATTAATGCATCTATGGATTGATGGACACTTGGGTTGATTCTACAACTTGGAATTGTGAGTTGAGCTGCAAAAAATTTTTTGGTGCAAATGTCCTTATGGTAAAATGATTTTTTTCTTCTGGGTAGATATCCAGTAATGAGATTTCAGGATCAAATGGAAGGTTTACTTTTAGCTCTTTGAGAATGCTCCATATCTCTTTCCATAGAGGTTGCATTAGTTTGCAATCTTGTGGGGATATCTTCACCCTCATGTTCATTGTAGCATCATTCGAGACAGCCAAGACATGGTAATTACCTAATTATTTGTCAGTGAATGAATAGACTAAAAAATGTGGTATATATACATAATAGAATACTATTCAACCTTACAAAGAAGAAAAATCTATTATTTGCAACAACATGGATGAATCTCAAGGACATTATGAGTAAGTAAAATATCCCATTTACAGATAGATACTGTGTGATCTCACTTATGTATGTGAAATTTAAAAATGCTGAACTGGTAGTAGCAGAAATTGGTAGTGCCTAACAGGATCGAAGGTATGGGGAAAATAAGAAGATTTTCAATAAAAGATATAAACTTTCAGGTTTTAATGTGTGTTTTCCTAATGATTAGTCATGGTAAGCACTTTTTCATACGTTTGTTGGCATTTGTCTATCTTCTTTTGAGAAAAATCTGTTCATGTCTTTTGCCCACTTTTGGATGATGTAATTTCCTTTTTTTATTGAGTTGAGTTTTTTGTAGATTCTGCATATTAGCCCTTTGATGGATGTATAATTTACAAATATTTTTTCTATTATCTAGATTATTTATTTACCCTGTTAATTGCTTTCTTTGCTGTGTAGTTTAAGTTGGTGGTTTAATTAGGTCTCATTTATTTTATTGTTGCTATATTTGCTTTGGAGATCATAGTCATAAATCTTGTACGTACACCAGTATTTTTCAACTATTTTAATCTCATAGCACACTTGAACCTATAGTTAAACTTCTATAGCACAGTTAAATTATGTTGATTTAGGAGTAAAAAATATATATATACTTAACTGTCCTTTGAACTTCCTTTGAAAATAATTTAGTTAGTGGTCTTTAAAAATTTTCACAGCACACCTAAGATCCTCTCAAGGCACACCAATGTGCTGCAGGCCATTGGTTAAAAATTATTGGCTTAGACCAATGTTGAGAAGAGTTTTTCCTATGTTTTCTTTCAGAAATGTTATGTTTTCAAGTCTTAACGTTTTAAGTTTTTAATACATGTTAAGGTAACTTTTGTACATGGTGAGAGATAGGGATTTAGTTTCATTCTTCTGCATATGGCTACTGATTTTCCCAACACCATTTACTGAAAGGGGTATCATTTCCCCACTATTTGTTTTTGTCTGTTCTGTCAAAAAATCACTTGATTGCAGTATATAGGTTTATTTTTTGGTTCTTTTTTCTGTTGCATTGATCTATGTGTCTACCTTAATACCAGTACTATAATGTTTTTGTTACTATATCTTTGATGTATAATTTGAAGTTTGGTAAAGTGATGGCTCTGAAATTCTCTTTTTGCTTAGCACTGCTTTGGCTACTCAGGCTCTTCTTTGGTTTTGTGTAAAACCTAGGATTGCTTTTTCTATTTATGTGAAAAATGATGTTAGTATTTTGATTGGAAATTTTTAGAATGTATAAAATCACTTTGGGCAGTATGGACATTTGAACAATATTGATTCTTCTAATCCATGATCATGGATCATTTTCTCATTTGTTTGTGTCATCTGTGATTTCTTTCATAAGTGTTTTATAGTTCTTGTAGAGATTTTACCACCTTATTTAAGCATATTCCTGAGTATTTCACTTTCTTTTCCTCTGTTGCAAATGTTAGTAGGTTCTTTTTTTTATTTTTATTTATTTTTATTAAATCATAGATGCATGCATTAGTGCAATCAAGGGGTACAATGTGCTGGTTTCATATTCAATCTGAAATGTTTTCATCAAACTATTTAACATAGCCTTCATGGCATTTTCTTAGTTATTGTATGAAGACATTTGTATTCTGCATTTAGTAAGTTTCGCCTGTACCCTTCTAAGATGCACCACAGGTGTGGCCCCACCAATTACCCTCCCTCCACCCGAACCTCCCCCCTTCCCTGCCCTTCCCATATTCTTGTGCTATAGTTAGGTTATAGCCTTCATATGAAACCTATAGTTAAACTATATGAAGGCTATAGTTGGGTTATAGCCTTCATATGAACCTTCATATGAAGGGCTCAGTTCATTGGATACTTTTCTTCCATTCTTGAGATACTTTGCTAAAAAGAATATATTCCAGCTCCATCCATGTAAACATGAAAGAGATAAAGTCTACATCTTTATTTAAGGCTTCAAAGTATTCCATGGTATACATGTACCACAATTTATTAATCCATTCGTGGGTTGATGGGCACATGGGCTTCTTCCATGAATTAGCAATTCTGAATTAGGCTGCAATAAACATTCTGGTACAGATGTCTTTGTTATAATGTGATTTTTGGTCTTCTGGGTATATACCTAGTAATGGAATTATAGGGTCGAATGGAAGTTCTATTTTTAGATCTCTAAGTACTCTCCAAACATCCTTCCAAAAGGAACATAATAATGTGCATTCTCACCAGCAGTATAGAAGTGTTCCCTTTTCTCTAAATTCACACTATCTCTGGTTTGGGGATTTTGTCATGTGGGCTAATCTTACTGGAGTTAGATGATATCTCAAAGTAGTTTTGATTTGCATTTCTCTGATGATTAAGGATGATGAGCATTTTTTCATGTGTCTGTAGGTTGTGTGCCTGTGTTCCTTGGAGAAGTTTCTCTTCAAGTCCTTTGCCCACCCTGAGATGGGATCACTTGTTCTTTTCTTGCTAATACTTTTGAGTTCTCTTTGTATTCTGGTTATTAAACCTTTGTCAGAGGCATAAATTGCAGATATTTTCTCCCATTCTGAGGGTTATCTGCTTGCTATACTTACTATGTTCTTGACTGTACAGAAAAGCTTTTTAGTTTGATCAGGTCCCAGTAGTGTATTTTTGATACTGCTTCAATTGCCTGGGGAGTCCTCCTCATAAAATATTAACCCATGCCAATTCCTTCAAGAGTTTCCTCTGCACTTTCTTCTAGTATTTTGATACTTTCATGTCTCAAGTTTAAATCTTTAATCCAGTGAGAGTCTATCTTGGTTAATGGTGAGAGATGTGGATCCAGTTTTAGTCTTCTACAAGTCGCCAGCCAGTTCACCCAGCACCATTTGTTAAATAGGGAGTCTTTTCCCCACTGAATATTTTTAATTGGCTTGTCAAAGATCAAATAACAGTAAGTAGCTGGATTCATCTCTTGGTTCTGTTCCAAACATCTAACTCTCTGTTTTTGTGCCAGTATCATGCTGTTTTGATCACTATTGATTTATAGTAGAATCTAGGGCTGGTAGCTTGATTCCTCCTGCTTTGTTTTTATTTCTGAGTAATGTCTTGGTTATTCGAAGTTTTTTCTGATTCCATATGAAATAAAGTATTATTTTCTCGAGATTGTTAAAATATGACAGTGGAGCTTTGATAGGAATTGCATTAAAATTATATATTGCTTTGGGTAGTATAGACATTTTAACAATGTTGATTCTTCTCAGCCATGATCATGGTATGTTTTTCCATTTGTTAACATTTTCAGCTATTTCTTTTCTTAAAGTTTCATAGTTCTCTTTATAAAGATCTTTCACATCCTTTGTTAGGTAAACTCCCAAATATTTCATCTTCTTTGGCACTACTG
>CAUYON010130651.1:0-10892 GCA_963573935.1 Arctocebus calabarensis | reverse complement strand
ACAGGTGCATGGCCTACAGACACATGAAAAAATGCTCACCATCCTTAATCATCAGAGAAATGCAAATCAAAACTACTTTGAGATATCACCTAACTCCAGTAAGATTAGCCTGCATGACAAAATCCCAAAACCAGAGATGTTTTCATGTTTGTGGAGAAAAGGGAACACTTCTACACTGTTAGTGGGAATGCAAACTAGTACATTCCTTTTGGAAAGATATGTGATTGTTTTTAACAAAAATCTATAGAGAATTCCCTTGGAACTCCTTTTCATGGCCAATTGCTGGTTGGCTAAATGAATGATTTCTAATTGTATAAAGCTTCCCTGTAATCCCTGCCATTCTATTTCAGAGATACAAGCAGCAGATACCCTTGGTAAAAAAAAAAAAAAAAAATCAGTAAAGTCAATAAAACATTGATTTAGTATATTATTGGCAAAGCGGAGTCCACTGACTTTTTATGATATTCTCTAAGTTGTACCTAATTGTGATAGTAGCCCTTATGTCATTCATTAAGAGTTTATTAATTCTTTCACCAACATTAGGTGAGGACATACTGCCCTTTACCACTTTTCTTTCCAAAGAACAGCCATGATGACTACAAACTGAATGACACCAGGTACATAAAGGATTGAGGAAAATATTAAATAGTGAAGAATTCATTTCTAGCCAAAACCCCAAAGGCATGCCCATAAGGAATGAATATCTGTAAAATATAATGTCAATGTATTCTTTTATTCCCACAAAGGTCCTACTGTGCACTTATCTTCAACATCCCTTATCTGGCATAACGATCTTATTATACATAACAAAATGAGAAATCTAGAGTAAGTTGTATTTAAAAGCTATGCCTGAGCACAGTAGAAATCTTCCAGGCATCCAGACATCGTTATGCAGCACTTGTTAATCAAGAGCCTGCTCTGTAACTTTCAACATGGGTAAGCTAAAGTTTAAAATATAAAATTTGTGTTTAAAAAGCAAAACCTCATTGGCCAAAGTGCCTCTACAGATACTTTTCATTAGGAATGGAGATCTTTTTATTTCTCAAAGTATCTGCTTTGATGGGACTCTAACTCAGCTGACAAATAGAAACTTCCTAGCCTTCTTGTCTGTACTTAAATCTCCTTGTCCACCAGAACAAATAAGAAGAAAGATGTTATCATTTGCCAAGCTTCCATCAAGATAGCTATTTTTTTTCCAACAGTAAAGCAACATCAAGAAAGTGAAAACTAAGCCTGATTTGTAGATAGCAAAAAGAAAAAAAGCATGAACTAACAAAATGATTGCTAAGGCAAGGCACATAAAGGACTTGGTGATTCATCCTCAGTGTTTCATTGTGCTTTGTCCCACTAGTATAGTTCTTAATAGTATTACTTTCTGTTGTAGCTACTAGGCTGTGAGTTAATTCATTAAGAAACCAAGTTCCCACTCAAAATAGTGTTGTGTAGAGCAGCTGGCACAGAACTTTATAATAAGAAATATTCAAAAGATGTTTGGGGTTAGAAGAATCTAATGGTATTTGCTTCCTAAAGAGGAAAATAGAGGATAAGCAGTGAGAAATTGCACTAACTTCTTTTATTTGACACTTCCATGTCAAGACAAAATAGACCATTTTTAAAGAGACAACATTGTATGGTGGAAATCACTAAGATTTTAGTATTATCTACTGGGGTCATCCAAACTTTTCCTTCTCTGCTGTCCATTGGAAGAATGTGAGTTATCTTAAGCCACACATTAAATACACAAACACTAACAAAAGCTAATGAGCAAAAAAAAAAAAAAAAAGTTCCTTGCATATTTTTTGCAGCATCTGACACCACAGACAAGCAAAAAAAATCCTCACATAAGCTTTATACAGCTCATGGCCCACAGGCTGAACACCCCTTATTGTCATTCTTTTAGTTATTATCTCTGAACCATAAAATTAATTCTCAATTCTTACCTATTAAATGAGAAGGATACACCTGCCTTCCAGAATTGTCAGGATTAATTGTAAGTAAATATCAATATAAAAAACTCAACACATAAATGTTTGTCTTTTAGATGGTGGTAAATAAAGGATACCTATGGTTTTCATACTTTTGCATAACTAATGATGAAAAAGAGGCTCATTTCATCTCAGTGAAGAAGGGATTTTGTTAAGAATTAGAACTACCCAAAGATCACATCAACTGATCACTGATTATGAGGTGGTGACTTCCCCATCATCAAAAGCCTTCAAGCAAAACCTAAATGACCTTTTACCAGGCACAATGAGTAGAGAATTAGGTACTAAGGCTTAAATTCTATCTTTTAAATGCTAAGTTTCTATGATGTCTTAAAATTCCTGATAGATTCTGACACAATGAGCACAATTTTTCTGATTATTCTTTAAAAGCAGAGATAATGATATTAGACAGAAGGGAGCAAATTTGTCACAAGACATTGAGTTTGGCTTAAATGGTAACTTTACGTGTCTAAAAAATTAGTATTCAGATTTTGATTTTTTTCCAGCAACAGACTTTAGAAAAATAGAAAGGTCTAAATGTTCCCCAGCCTCTGGCTTCCAATTGTCGATTTAAATAACTCTCACTGCTCTACTTCATTTTTTTTTCCCTCCAGTCAAGAAGTAGACATGACAAAGGTAGTTAAACAAGTGCTGTTTATCAGTCCTACAAAAACATCTATTTACTTCCAGTTATTCAGGATATATCCTGGGAATTCTCTTCTCCAAACCCCTCCCAGTTTCTCAGTTTGCTGTATTTTTCTCTCTCCCCTCTCCCTACTCCATCCAGGAAGAGAAGGAAAAGATATCTACTTGTCTCATTTATGGTTTTCCTCTCTTCTCTGAAGACTCAGCATACTTAGCCCTATAGAAGATTGTCTGGTCTCTCAAAGCAATTTCCTAAGAAAACTTTTTCTGTCACCAAATATAATCCTCATACCACCCCTCAAAAGAATAATTTTATTTCTTTCTTTACAATGCATTTCCTTTTGTCAGATTGTATCTTCATGATCTTAGAGAAAAGCCAACCCTGAGGAAGTAGGGGGGAGAGACATAGATTTTTATGGTTTTTGAGAGGGCTGCTGGATATTTGGGAAATCCCTAAAGATACATTCAAAATTTCATGGAGTGTACACTTGTCTGGATGAGAGTCAATAACTTCATCAAATTTTTAAATGCCACAGATACAAAAATTGATTAAGAATCAATGACTTGGACTAGGTATGGTGGCTCATGCCTATAATCCTAGCACTTTGGGAAGCCAAAACAGGTGGATCACTTGAGCTCAGAATTTAATTTTGAGACCAGCCTTAGCAAGAGCCATACTCCATCTCTTAAAAAATAGCTGGGCATTGTGGTGAGTACCTGTAATCCCAGCTACATGGGAAGCTGCGTGAAGCAAGAGGATCACTTGAGCCCAAGAGTTTGAGGTTGCTGTGAGCTAGGTTGATGCCACAGCCCTCTACCAAGGGCAGCAAAGTGAGAATCTGCCTTGAAAAAAAGAATAAATGCCTTACAGGAGAAAATATTTGCAATTAATATATTTGATAAGGGTTTTGGACATAGAATATACAAAGAACTCTAGCAATCTAAAAATAAAGACATATAAACTAACTTAAAAATGACAAAAAGACTTAAATAGATATTTCTTCAAAGAAGACATACATGTGGTCAGTAAACATGCAAAGATAATCAATATCATGAACCATTAAGGAAGAGCAAAACAAACCCCAAGATAGCACATCATACCTGGTGGAATGGCTACCATAAAGACAAACAAACAAACAAAAGTATTGATATAGATATGGAAAAGTTTGTAACTGGTTCTTTTTGACCAATAGGAAATATATCACAAATTGGTAACAGAAATAACATCTGAAAAATTGCCAGTCTTATAGAATAGGCAACAAAGAGCACTCCCGTGAGGTAAATATAAGCATCTCCACCTACAGGAATCCAGACAATGAGTAACCATCAATGAGAAAAATCTTAAATTTGGCATCATTGACACATGGAAGAAGCTTAAAATTGCTTCGAAATTTCTTAACTTCTTCAAATATACAATGAAGTAATGATAATTTCCACCATGTTGCTCTCATGAAGATTAATGAAATTGCATCTGTCATGTGGTTTGAGTCTTTGTCTGAAATGTTCCCTATTATTTAAATGTTACCATTTTTTTTTCAGATTAATATAAGGGTACAGATGATCATGTTAAATACTTTGCAGAGGAAATTCCAAGTTGTAGTCAAGCCCCTCACCCTGGATGTGTGCCATATTTAAGACATGAAATGATAAAAACTCTAGGAGAAAGTATGGAGAACTCCTGATGATAGCCTGAAAAGATTTTATGAAGAAGACCTCATTGGCAATTAAAGCAACACCAAAAATAAACAAATGGAACATGATTAAGTAAAAAGCTTCTGCACAGCTAAGGGCACAACAACTAAAGCAAACAGACAACCTTCAGAATGGAAGAAAATATTTGCATGCTATGAATCTGACAAAGGGGTGATAACTAGAATCTACAGAGAACTCAAGCTAAGCAACAAGAAAAGAGCAAACAATCCCATTTATCAATGGGGTAAGAGACATAAACAGAGAAATGTTAGCTTGAACAAGTGTTTGGATGTGTTGCTAAAAATATTGTTTTATTCCAATAAAATTGAGAGTTCATGGACAAAAAAATGCATTTGAAAGCCAGGTGAGCTTATATTTCAATTATCAATTTCTGCATAACAACATAACCCAAAGAAGCTTGAATAACTGCAGTATTCATTTTGCTTGTGATTTTATAGATCACAGATTTGGGTCAGGCTTGGCCAAGAACTTAGTCTCTAACAGTCACTCAAGAATGACTGAAGTTAGAGGATTCACTTCCAAAATAGCTTATTACTAATGTGACTAACATCGTAGTGCTCTTTGCATGTTCTCGCTCTCTCTCTTTCTCTCTCTAGTCTTCCATGTGGCATTTCAGTGGCATTTCATCTTCCAAGAAGTCTTCATGGGTCTGGCACTTCTATAGTCTTAAGGAAGACATGCTCCTTTCATGATTCTGGCTTCTAAAAGGAAGGAAGTAATACCTGCATGATCAGTTAAGAGCTAGGCTCCAAGCTGGCACAGCATCACATGCACTATATTCTATGTCAAAGCACTCATATCCTGACTAGATTCAAGAGAGAAGAGAAACACACTACCTCCTAGTGAAGAAGTAGCAAGGTTATTGTAAGAGAGCCTGTTGAATAGGAGATTGTTGCAGTCGTCTTTGGAAACTATAATCTACCTTGGCAAGCAGGTCATCAATCTTATATGATTCTCCCAAGAATTGTTCTCTTCACCTGGAAAATGCAGGAATTAAACCAAGGTTCTACTTAGGGTCTTATGGATGCAAGAGAGAGAGACACACACACACAACTTATCTTAAGAAAAATAGAGCTCATATAGGAAAACACCAGATTGCCACTAAAACAAGCAAGCCTTCAAAACATCAGCTATGTTCCCTGGTTTCTCTGTAAATAGTGGAATGTGTGGTCTTCCTCTTTTGGGAGACTGGTGTCTTTTTAAATCTAATTTTCTCATTGTCCTAACCCTTCCTCAGAGGTACACACTCTGTATAACTGTAGGACTGGTGAGTTTTAACGCTTAGTCAGACAAATTCTCTCCTTAGTTTCAAAATAAAATTCCACAAAAAATCAATCCCTCCTCCCATCATTCTTTTAATTCCTCATGTCTTTCCACTGGAGGCAATTATGTAAGACTCTTACTACTACAAAGATTGGATGCTTTTTTTGTCAGTTACACCTTTTATCTAGTCAGATATAGTTAGGAGATCAGATGCAGTTATGGTACAGGGAGTGTGGTGTTAAAAATAAAGATGACATCACTTAGTCCAAAAAAGAAAAATGGCCATCTAGAAGGCATGATGATCCATGAGTAATACAACTAAATACTCTCCCAAGTCATTCCAGCTCCACGTGTGTATGGATTTTATAAAGGTAATTTCCATTAGCTTGTGCAGTAACACAATAGCCTACTCATTTTGCAATGCCTCACAGTGTTATTGTAAAAAAAGGAGCTACTGCATAGCTTCCATTCCCTGGAGAGAAGAAAGAGTGCTTCAGGGATCCAGCCTAATTTCCTATAGCCATTCTATTATCCCAGCTATATCTATGGTTTCTATTAACCCTTCAGTGCTATTGATCAGCCTGGTCACAATGAAAGAGCTTTATTGAATTCCAAGTAATGGAAACTCATTACGTGGCCTAGATAATTAATTACCAATTCTTTCCTTTTAGTGAAATTGAAACTGGCTATAGAGAACACGCTGAGTGAGTCCAGTAATGCAGCCTATTTAAAGTTTTATTTAATGCCTACAAGAAGCACTCTACATTAGCCTTAGAGATGTGTTTGATGTACTACAGCCCCTTAATACCACCCAAGCACGTTCCTTTAAAATAAACTATCTTTTCGAATGGACTCTATTGAAAAAAGGAGGCACTTAACCACACAAGTAAAAAAAAAAAAAATCAAAACAGAAATATAAATCATATAAACATAGGGAACTAAGGCAGTGCTTCACTTGTACTTAGAAGCCAGGTCATCAAAATGTTTGGCAAACCACCAAATAAGTCAGAAGTAGAGGCTGAATTCATGTCTTCAATCTTGTTTTTATTTTCCTTGTCTCACACAACTGCTAGGCACAAGCTGATGTAATTTTCAAAGAATAATGAGTTACTCACTTAATACATGTAATACCTAATTTCTGTAGAGAACTGATAATATCATTACCAGGATGGAGTGAAAACCGAGGAAGATAGTACCTACAAATTATAGTTGGCACTGATGGAAGGCCTACTATATGCTGGCACTGTGCTGGATCTTTTATATATGTTATGTCACTTCTCACAACTCAATAATATGGATTATATTTGTTTTAAAGATATTTTATATTTGTTTTAAAGATTTTTTATATCTGTTTTAGAGATAAGAATAACAAAGCTTAATCAAACTGCCCAAGGTCAGGGCAGTAATTTCAGAAATTCAAATTTAGGTCTGCATAATTATTAAACTCTCCTTCATTCACTATGCCATGCTATCTCCCTCAAAACTAGTATGTTGAATTTACAGGAAGCATGAGAAATATTTGCAGTTTATACAGAGAACAAAGTACAACACAGAAAAGACAATTATGCCTTGAGTTAAAGCATGAGAGGAAATAGTTTGATTACTACCACATCTCTTCTTATGACTATAGGTGGCAGTACAGAAAGTAATATAACTTGTGTTTGGCAAAACTTGGCCCTAAAATATATGAAACCTGGAGACAGTATAAAATCTAAATTTGATAAATTTTTGAAGCCTTATTCGATCCTCTATGTTATAGGAAGTGGAGATTTGTGTAATTCCAATTATACAGGGTCAACTTGAAGTCAATTCCTTCAGGAATAAATATAAGTTTTTACTCCAAGAAGCATTAAAAAAACCTTAATGCCCTTCATTCTTTACATCAAACTGTATGATAACCACGGCATGCTGAACAGTTGCAGCAGAAACGCTATTCTACACATTTATTATTACATAAACCAATGAAATGAGGAGTGTGAAAAGAAGGAGGGAAAAAGAAAGAGAGTTGTTATATTCAAAAAAATATAAAACAAGGTTGAATGCTTTGGAATACTTGAATATTGATTAAAATATTGCTGTTGAGTTGAAGTGTGGGTGAGACAACTGTTAAACATCAGAAATTGTGTGAAAAAATATAATTACTTGAATTTTTCATTTAAAAGATAATTATTAAACATAAAAACATGATTATTACCTAAATTATGTACTTAATTTACTTCAAGGGTAATTTCAAGAACTCACTCTACATTAGAGAAAATTAAAATTAAAATTGACTTATTGTGGGTAGAGGTTATACAAGTAAAATAATGCATATGTTTTATCAGTTGGCTCATATTGACTTTAATAGGCTTTGGTCCTACCTCAAAGTGTAATGTATACTTTCAATTTAAAATAAAACTCATTGAGCAACAACAGAGTGATCCTGCCAGGTTCTGATCTGGGAGAGACACCTCCCAACTCTGAGGACAGTCATAGGCAACAGTAAAAAATAATCATGAGGTGGAATCAACAGAAAAACTCTGGCAATATGAATAATCAGAGTACACCAGCTCCCCCAAGGAACAACAAGGTAGATACAGCACAAGATCCCTTCCATAAGCAAATGACTGAGATGTCAGAAATTGAATTCAGAGTCTGGATAGCAAATAAGATCAGGGGAATGTAGGAAAAGATGGAATTAGAATTTTAGGCAGTAATCCAAAAGATGACCCAAAAGATGTCTCAAGAAGTCAAAGAATTCAAAGACAAAATGACCAAAGATTTTGATACATTGGGACAAGAAGTTGCAGCCCTCAAATATCTGAGAAATACAGTAGAATCCCTCAGTAACAGAATGGAGCAAGCAGAAGAAAGGATTTCTGACATGGAAGACAAAGCTTTCAAATGCTCCCAAACTTCCAAAGAGGAAGAGAAATGGAAGGCAAAAACGGTTCATTCCCTCAGACAGTTCTGGGACAACTCAAAGATAACCAATATTCGCCTTATAGGGATACCTGAAAACAATGAAGTGGCATCACAAGGCACAGAGTCTCTTCTTTATGGGATTAAGAATGAGAACTTTCCAGACAAGCCAAGAGATTCTGAAATTCAGATAGCAGACAGTTTCAGAACCCCAGCACGACTCAACCCGAATAAGTAATCCCCCAGGCACATCATAATTAAGTTCACTAAAGCTAACTTGAAGGAGAGAATTCTGAAAGCAGCCAGACATAAGAAATCCACAACTTACAAGGGGAAGAATATTCGAATAACTGCAGATCTCTCTGATCAAACCTTTCAAGCTAGAAGAGAATGGTCAACGACTTTTAATCTCCTAAAACAAAAGAACTTTCAACCCAGGATCCTGTACCCAGCTAACCTGAGTTTCATTTATGATGGAGAAATTAAATACTTTAATGACATCCACATGTTGAAGAAATTTGCTATAACTAAGCCAGCTCCACAGGATATTCTCAGACCTATCCTCCATAATAACCAGTGTAATCATCCAAAATCACAAAAGTAAACCCACCCAGAAACTTTTTATCAAATTTCAACTTCCACAGTGATGAAAGGATTAAAAATGTCCACTGGACTTTCTAGAGATTTATCATTGGTTTCAATTACTGTGAATGGTTTAAATTGTCCTCTAAAGAGGCATAGGTTGGCTGAATGGATACAAATCTCAGGCCAGATATCTGCTGCATACAAGAATATCACATTAAAATATAAATTTAGACTCAAGGTGAAGGGATGGTCATCTATATTTCAGGCAAATGGAAAACAGAAAGAATAAGGTGTTGCAATCTTATTTGCAGATACAATAGGCTTTAAACCAACCAAAGTAAAGAAGGATAAAGATGGACATTTCATATTTGTTAAAGGTACTACTCAATATGATGAGATATCAGTTATTAATATTTAAGCACCCAACCAGAATGTGCCTCACTTTATAAGAAAAACTCTAATAGACATGAGCAACTTGATTTCCTCCAGCTCTATAGTAGTTGGAGATTTTAATACTCCTTTAGCAGTGTTGGATAGATCCTCCAAAAAGAAGCTAAGTAAAGAAATTTTAGATTTAAACTTAACCATTCAAAAACTGGATTTAACAGACATTCACAGAACATTTCATCCTAATAAAATTGAATACACATTCTTCTCATCACCCCATGGACCATACTCCAAAATTGATTACATCTTAAGTCACAAGTCTAACCTCAGAAAATGTAAAACAATAGAAATTATTCCTTGCAACTTCTCCGACCATCATAGAATAAAAGTTGAACTCAATAACAATAGGAAGCTGCATACTCATACAAAAACATGGAAATTAAATGACCTTATGCTGAAGGATAGCTGGATCATAGATGAGATTAAGAAGGAAATTACCAAATTTTTGGAACAAAATGACAATGAAGACACGAATTATCAGAACCTCTGGGATACTGCAAAGGCAGTCCTAAGAGGGAAATTTATAACACTGCAAGTCATCCTCAAGAAAATGGAAATAGAGGAAGTTAACAACTTAATGGGACATCTTAAACAACTGGAGAAGGAAGAACATTCCAACCCCACACCCAGCAGACAAAAAGAAATAACCAAAATTAGAGCAGAATTAAATGAAATTGAAGCCATAAGAATTATACAACAGATCAATAAATCAAGAAGTTGGTTTTTTGAAAAGGTCAATAAAATAGATAACCCTTTGGCAAACCTAATCAGGAAACAAAGAGTCCAATCTCTAATTTTATCAATCAGAAATGGTAAAGACGAAATAACACAGACCCCTTGGAAATTCAAAAACTCCTTAATGAATATTATAAGAAACTACTCTTAGAAATATAAAAATCTGAAGGAAATTGACCAATACTTGGAGGCACACCACCTACCAAGACTTAGCCAGAACCAAGTGGAAATGTTGAACAGGCCTATATCAAGTTTTGAAATAACATCAACTATAAAAAAACTCCCTAAAAAAGAAAAGCCCAGGACCAGATGGCTTCACGTCAGAATTCTATCAAACCTTTAAAGAAGAACTAGTACCTATATTACTAAACCTCTTCCAAAATATAGAAAAAGAAGGAACACTACCCAACACATTCTATGAAGCAAACATCACCTTGATCCCTAAACCAGGGAAAGACCCAATAAGAAAAGAAAACTATAGACCAATATCACTAATGAATATTGATTCAAAAATATTTAACAAGATACTAACAAACAGAATCCAACAACACATCAAACAAATTATACACCATGACCAAGTGGGCTTTATCCCAGGGTCTCAAGGCTGGTTCAATATAC
>CAUYON010130649.1:0-13610 GCA_963573935.1 Arctocebus calabarensis | reverse complement strand
GGGGGTGCACTGCAGCAGTTGAGGGATGTACTCCAGGGGCCTGGGGATGAACCCCAGCTGATGGAGGAGGGTGGACTCCTGGGGCTGGTGGGTGGACTCCTGGGGCTGGTGGGTGGACCCCTGGAGCTGGGGGATGGACCCTGGGAGCTGGAGGATGGACCCCAGATGCTGGTGGGTGGACCACTGGTGCTGGGGGATGGACCCCAGGGGCTGGGGGATGGACCCCAGAGGTGGGAGGGTGGACCCCAGGGGCTGGTGGGGGCAGCTGGGGAGGTCCTGGGGGCCCTGAGGGTGCAGGCCCCATGGGGGGCAGGGGCAGGCCTCCAGGTGGGGGTGGTGGCAATGACTCAGGCAATGGAGGCCGAGGAGGTAACCCATTCATCAGTGGGAGTGGAGGCCGCTTCACTCCAGGATGCCCAGCAGGAAGTCTGGGTGGAGCTGGGGGCTTTTCCATCTTGAAGTGGAACTGGAGGAAAAACTGCTTGGTTTCCCTGTTCCAGTGAGTCCAAAACTTGCCTTCAGCCTTGTCGATCTCTCTGCTAGGTACCTTGAAGGCAATGGTCTCATAGGGCTCTGCGGCCATTAGCAAATATTGCCAGCGCCGGTCTGGGGGCTCAATCCTCTGCTCATAGGCAGACATGAATCGGTGGCGGGGCATGATGCCCTCAGCAATCTCAGGGTAGTCGATCTGGAAGAGAAGGCTCTGCTGGCCCATCTCTGAGTCCCTCTGCTTGGTCACTTTGTAGCCTGGGCAGCCAGTCTTCACAAACTTCTTCACCTCCACCTTGACCTTCTCAGGCACAGGCTGGGCAGGGGCCTCCTTCGCCTCCTTGGCTGCTCGCCGGGCCAAGTTGCTTTGGTGCTTCTTTCCTTGGGTATGTGCGAGATAGCTTCCCTCATTGTTGTGAAGCGTCAAGCAGAGTTTGCATTCATATGAACCCAGGTGATTTTTCATAAAATATGGGTCCTTGTTGATGTCGATGGTTTCCAGGGCCAACCTCCGGTCCGGTTGCTCTCAGAGGAGGAGGCCACACCCCCACTGCCAGTCTTGCCCCCAGGCCGATGCTGGAAGTTCATGGTGCTGGCTTTGGGGCTTCAGTAGACTGTTGTGATACCCGCGCCCAAGGCCTTGGTAATGCCGCCTTCTCTCCCACCACCACGATTTAGGTCTCTAATTTATTTTTTTGAGACAGAGTCTCACTATGTCTTTGTCAGTGAGGCTGGAGTACAGTGGCATGTAACCTTGAATTCCTGGGTTCAAGCAATCTTCCTGTCTCAGCCTCCAGAGTAGGTTGGACTGCAGGCATGTACCACCATGTCTGGCTAATTTTTAATTTTTAGTTTTTTTTTTGAGACAGTCTCATTATGTCACCCTTGGTAGAGTGCTGTGGCATCACAGCTCAGAGCAACCTCAGACTCTTTGGGCTTAAGTGATTCTCTTGCCTTAGCCTCCCAAGTAGCTGGGACCATAGGCATCTGCCACAATGCTTGACTATTTTTTGTTGCAGTTGTCATTGTTGTTTAGCTGGCCTAGGTCGGATTTGAACCCGCCACCCTTAGTGTATGTGGCTGGTGCCGTAACCACTGTGATATAGGCACCAAGCCTAATTTTGAATTTTTAATAGAGACAGGGTCTCACTATGATGGCCAGGCTAGTCTTGAACTCCTGGCCTCAAACAATCCTGTTGTCTTGGCCTCTCAAAATTTTGGGATTATTAGCATAAACCACCACACCCAGCCTGGACTGATATTTTGAGGTGACTTTGTTTTTGAAAAGGACTGATAAATTTCACAATAATTGTTTAAGTTTTCTAGTTGTATAAAATCCTGTAGCTAGAACCTACATCTAGAATAAAGTTAGAATGAAGTATCTTCTTTTTTTCTTGTTTTTTTTTTTTTTTTTGAGACAGAGTCTTGCTTTGTAGCCCTCAGAAGAGTGCTGTGCCATCACAGCTCACAGCAACCTCCAACTCTTGGGCTTAAGCGATTCTCTTGCCTCAATCTCCCAAGTAGCTGGGATGACAGGCGTCTGCCACAATGCCTGGCTATTTTTAGAGATGAAGTCTCGCTCTGTCTTAGGTTGTTCTCGAACATGTGAGTTCAGGCAATCCATCCACCTTGGCCTGCCAAGTGCTGGGATTATAGGCATGAGCCACCGCACCCGGCTTTTTTTTTTTTTTTTTTTGAGACAGAGTCTCAATCCATCTCCCAGGGTAGAGTGCTGTGGTGTTAATAGCTCACAGCAACTTCCAACTCTTGGGCTCAAGCTATCCTCTAGCCTCAGTTTTTCTATTTTTAGTAGAGATAGGGTCACGCCTTTTTTGCTCAGGCTGGTCTTGAACTTGTGAGCTCAAGCAATCCACTTGCTTGGCCTCCCAGAGTACTGGGATTATAGGCATGAGCCACCGCACTCAGTCCTTTTTTTTTTTTTTTTTTTAAAGGCAACCCTGTCTGGCATGCAGTGGCATCATCATCATAGCTCATAGCAATGATGAATTTGAACTCCTGGGTTCAAATGATTCTTCTGCGTCAGCTTCCCAAGTAGTTGGGACTATAGGTGTGTATCACCATTCCCAGATAATTTTTCTGTTTTTTGTAGAGACAGGGCCCTATTCTTGCTTAGGCTGGTCTCAAACTCCTGGCCTCAAGTAATCCTCTCTCCTCAGTCTCCCAGAGTGCTAGAATTATAGGCATGAGCCATCTTGCCTGGCCAAAGTGTCTTCTTTAAGTGGAGTAGAATAATTTCCTTACTGCTGGAAATGGAAGTGAGTAGTGTTTGAATAATATGAAAAAAGTACTACAGCAGCAGGTAGAAAAGTGAAAAATTAAAACTTCTGTGTTTGCCTATTTCATTGTTGGGATAAATTGCCTTTGGGCCTTCTAAGTGTTTTTATGTTATTTTCAATTTTCAGTAGGAACTAGCAGTTCATGCCCATTTTGCAGGTGACATGGTAAGGTCTGAGATGGTGAAAAGTGGGGACTGGGAGTGCCCCCCCACATTCTTCCACCACAGTATAGGCTATGGGTGCTGTTTGATTAGATGGTTCTGAATGGATTTTGGATATCTCCAAACACTGAATTGTCCCTGAAAGGATGGGACTCAGTACTATTGAGGAGATTGACAAAGGTATGGCATGGGATTGGCTGGTAATGCTCACAGAGGAAGGGAGATTGCAGGCCCTGGGCACTCAGTTGAGATAAATGTCCAGCCTCCTGAGGTGACTACTTCAGAGGTAACAACATTCATTTGAATGCATAAAGTCTCGTGTTTAATAGTTAACTTTACTTTTTTATCCAGTCTCATAAATGTTTATAAATAAGGTTGTTAAACATGGAGGTACCCAAGTAGTCTGTGAAGGTGTCCAGGCTGGAACTGTGTGCAGGCAAC
Source organism: Arctocebus calabarensis (assembly GCA_963573935.1). NCBI lineage: Eukaryota > Metazoa > Chordata > Mammalia > Primates > Lorisidae > Arctocebus > Arctocebus calabarensis. Next base: position 10,222 of record CAUYON010130649.1, on the reverse strand, counting down.
TGATCCCTGGGGTAAACACCAGTGTGAAGTATTTAGATAGGAAAAAAATATCCAGGGAACTAGAAAATGTTAAAAGAAAGTTAGTTAGGCAGAAGGTTGAGATGAACGGCACAAAGAGTCCTTCCTTCCTTAAATGGCCTGGCAGATTATTTTCAAATGAATGTGTGTGTGTGTCTGTGTGGTGGTGGTGGTAGAGGAACCTACTTGGCATGACGGGGAAACAAAGTGTTTGGGGCATGTCAGTGGGACTCTTGGATGTCAAAGAATTCTATTTGGTTACTAGGAGGGAAAGATGAGGGAATATAGATACTGGGGGGAAAGCCTGAGGAGAACATTAGAATATTTTTACAAGGGGCCGTCATTAAAATAGAATAGTTTATTTTATTTTTTTCCAGATAGAATCTTACTTTGTCACCCTTGGTAGAGTGCTGTGGTGTCACAGCTCATAACAACCTCCAACTCTTGGTCTTAAGCGATTCTCTTGCCTCAGCCTCCCAAGTAGCTGGGACCACAGGCATTGGCCACAACGCCTGGCTGTTTTGTTTTGTTTTTTTTTTTTTAAGCAGGTCTAGGTTGGGTTTGAACCCGCTAGCCCCAGTGTATGTGGCTGGCGCTCTTATCACTGAGATATGGGCGCCGAGCCAAAGTAGAATAGTTTAATTTGAGAGAATTTCTTCATTTGAGACAGAGTTGGGGTATGTAATGAAGTAGGGAAAATAGGAATATTAGTTTCCTGTTAAATATACATAGAAGGAGCCACCAGGAGGGTAAGATCTCTAGTAGGAGTTCCATATCTAAAGCTAGTTATCTGTGCTAGGTATATGTACATTTTCCTATGGAAAATGATGAGAAATTTTGACTTCTTTCTAAAGGCACTCCACTGACTGGGTAGAAGCCGTGGTCTTTTGCCGTTAGCATTAAGATCTCATTGTCCGTGGTCTCTTTTTTTTCCAATGTGGGATAATGGGTGGCCTCTCCTTTGTTTCTGTGAAGTTTGTCTATGTCTTATGGGAACTTTACCAAGAGCTCTGGGTTTCTTTTCTTTTTTTGAAACAGAGTCTCAAGCTGTCACTCTGGGTAGAGTGCTGTGGAGTCACAGCTCACAGCAACCTTCAACTCTTGGGCTTTAAGCAATTCTCTTGCCTCGGCCTCCCAAGTAGCTGGGATTACAGGCGCCCGCCACAATGCACGGCTGTTTTTTGGTTGTAGTTGTCATTGTTGTTTTGGTGGGCTCAGACTGGATTCAAACCCGCCAGCTCCAGTGTATGTGGCTGGCGCCTTAGCCTCTTGAGCTATAGGCACTGAGCCAGAGCTCTGGGTTTCTATTGGAGCTGTAGGTCCCAAAGTTGGTTTTCACTACTCATTAGTCATCATGGACCCAACCCTCCTCCTTAAACTGTCTACTGGCCACGCCTATCCTCTTGAGGACAGATTCAGGGCCAGGCTTCAAGATGAATATTTTCCAGCTCTTCCATTTTTTAAAGTCATAATTGCTTCCAGTTTACCGGGCAGTATGAACCAAGAGGAGCCTGGGGAAATACTACCACATTTAGTTTAGCCAAGGCCTTGTTAATCTTGAGTTTTAGTTTACTGTCTTAATGGTAGAGTCTAACACGAATGAATGGGCAGGTTTCATGTTATGTCTAGAGCAGTGGTTCTCAACCTGTGGGGCGCGACCCACAGGAACTGTATTAAAGGGTCGTGGCATTAGGAAGGTTGAGAACCACTGACATAGAGGGACTAGTTGTGTTCCATAGTTGCCAGCTCCGATCATTCTGCACTTAAGTGGCCACAAAGGGAGCTACATGTGATTCTGTAGCACTTGTCAACTGGATGAATACCCTATCTGATCTTTTTCAGAGTTAAAAGTTTTCTAAGTAGTACCTACATTGCTAAAAATTATTTGTCAGATAGATGCGCTATTTACCTCCTTTAATGTCCTTCTCTTCCTCTTATACATTGGTGACAACTTTTCTTTTGCCTGTAATTTTGAACTCTGCTTGTTTTGGTATCTTCATTTCAAAACAAAACAAATTCTACCCCATCTGTAAACTCTCCTTTGAGACTTTTGTGCTGCCCACCCCCTATTAGTAATTTTCCCAACCCCAATTTGGGCGACAATTTGATGTCATTCTTTCCCTTTTGAGAACATATTCTTTCTAAACATATTCTCTTTAAACTTGTATAAAATGTCTGTCTTCTAGGCTGTGCCTGTGGCTTAACGTTAAGGCTAAGGCGCCAGCCACGTACACCTGAGCTGGTGGGTTCGAATCCAACTCAGGCCTGCCAATCAACAATGACAACTGAAACCAAAAAATGACTGGGTGTTGTGGCGGGCACCTGTAGTCCCAGCTACTTGGGAGGCAGAGGCAGGAGACTCGCTTGAGCCCAGGAATTGGAGGTTGCTGTGAGCCGTGATGCCATGGCACTCTATCCAGGGTGTCAGCTTGAGGCTCTGTCTCAAAAAAAAAAAAAAAAAAAGGTCTGTCTTCCTTGCTTCCCCACAGTGTTTCAGTTTGGCCCCTTATGGTGAAATATTTCAGGTTCCCCTATTTCATTTTTTCCCCTTTGGTTGTGATATGCGATGGGCTCCTCTTTTATGCCTAACTCACCTACCCTTGTCTTCTAGTGTTTTTCATTTGGATTTTTAAAAAAGATCACTATTTCATTATGGTTTCTCTTCCGCTCGGCCCTCGGCTTAGCTGTTACTTTCACCACTTTAAAGTTATTGCTCTCCTATTAGTCCATTTCCTTTTTGGTTTCCCCTGTTCCATGTTGTGTTGATTGTGTTTAGCTATCTATTCTGTGTTGTCTGCTGGTTGGATTCATTTCCTCATATCTTATTTTTTGCATTTTTTTTTGGGGGGGGGGCGCTGGAGGCCAGGTCTGAACCCACCACCTCTGGTATATGGGGCTGGTGCCCTACTCCTTTGAGCCACAGGCGCCACCCTTAACACATTTTTTTTTTTTTAATAGCAATGGAGTCTGTATATTGCCCAGGCTGCTCTCAAATTGTTGACCTCCCATGAGCTGGGATTATAGGTGTGAGGCACTATACCTGGCCATTTCTTTAAATGTTATTTCTCCTAACTTCTGAATGCATGAGCCTCCTAAATTGAAAATATTTATTTCTTTTTTTCAGACATATTCATGGCTTTGGATTGGTGGAGCATGTGCTTTCCTTTGTCTTCACCATGAGTAGTATGTGTCTTTTTTGTTGAGACAGAGTCTCACTATGTCAGCTCAGGTAAAGTGCCGTGTCACAGCTCACAGCAACCTCAGACTGTTGGGCTTAAGTGATTCTCTTGCCTCAGCCTCTCAAGTAGCTGGGACTATAGGCATTGGCTACAATGCCCAGCTATTTTTTTTTTGTTATTGTTGTCATTGTTGTTTACCACGTCTTCGCAGGGTTCGAACCCACCAGCCCTGGTACATGTGGCAAGTGCCTTAACCACTGAGTGATAGGTGCTGAGCCTTTTTTTTGAGACAGTCTTACTTTGTCACCCTCGATAGAGTGCCCTGGCATCATAGCTCACAGTTAACCTCAAACTCTTGGCCTCAAGCTATTGTCTTGCTTCAGCCTCCCAAGTAGCTGAGACTACAGGCCTATAGGCACCTGCCACAACGCCTGGCTATGTTTTTTTTTTTTTTTTTTTTGAGATAGAGTCTCACTTATTAGCCCTCGGTAGAGTTCTGTGGCATCACAGCTCACAGCAACCTCCAACTTCTTGGGCAAAGGCGATTCTCTTGCCTCAGCCTCCTGAGTAGCTGGGACTCTAGGCGCCGGCCATAACGCTTGGCCATTTTTTTGTTGCAGTTTGGCCGAGGCTGGGTTTGAACCCACAACCCTTGGTACGTGGGGCCAGCACCCTACTCACTGAGCCACAGGTGCCACCCTTTGCCTGGCTATTTTTTAGAGACAGGGTATTGCTCTTCCTCAGGCTGGCCTCAAACCTGTGAGCTCAGCCAATCCTGGGCCTGCCAAAGTGCAAGGCTTACAGGCATGAGCCACTGCGCCCAGCCTGTATATGTCTTTTGAATTTTTTCCCCCAAAGTGGGAATAGCTCATGGTCCCACTGCCTTCTGGGCAGTCACCAGCATTTGATTCTTAGGTCACAGAGCTGTTCATTTCTTAACAATTACATGGTTGTGACATCTGGAAAAATCCTTTGAGGTATTTCATATACTTGGGCCTGTGCTTTCTGGGTCATTTGGGATTACTAAGTTTCATTCAAGTTCCTTTTTGGAACTTCGCCTTTGATATGATGGTTCCCATCACAGAGGGAGATAGAGAGGGAGAGGGAGGAAAAAGTGGGGTATGGGTGCTTCAAATGATAGCAAGCGAGTACACGACTGTGTATACCAGTGAACCCTCCAAGTGTGGCATGTCTGCAGAAAGTTTTCCTTTTTGCTTATCTCCCCTGAGTAAGTTATAGTTAAGTGGTTACTAATATGACTGGACATGATATAACAAAACAAAACTCTAGGCTTACTGGATAAGAATTTCCAGGGCTGAGACCTATGAATCTGTGTTTCAGGCAAGCTCCCCAGTTTGGGAAACATTGCTTTACATTGACCATCCTGACTCCTTCCTATCTTCCTATGTGGACATTGATGTGGTCAGGAGTTCTCTAGTGCTGCTTCTGAAATTCCCTTTGCTTTCTCTCTGGTTCAGGAGGACCAATCTTGCTTGCTTTCTTTCTTTTTTTTTTTTTTTGTAGAGACAGAGTCTCACTTCATCGCCCTCCATAGAGTGCCGTGGCATCACACAGCTCACAGCAACCTCCAAATCCTGGGCTCATGCGATTCTCTTTCCTCAGCCTCCTGAGTAGCTGGGACTAGAGGTGCCTGCCACAATGCCCGGCTATTTTTTTGTTTTGCAGTTCGGCCGAGGCTGGGTTTGAACCCTCCCCCTTTGGCATATGGGGCTGGTGCTGTACTTGCTGAGCCACAGGCTCCGTCCAATCTTGCTTTCTTATATAGACCACTTAGTTCAGTATTCTCCTGCCTGTATTTCTTCCCCTCTCCTCATCTGCAAAAGCTACTATTAATTAGCAGCAATGGGCTTCAAATAGGAAGTGTTGTTCCTCTGACAAAATCATGATAGAGGATTGGAAGGCAAAAGATTTCAGTGGATACTCCATCATGAGGATCTTGTGAAATAGGGTTCTAGATAGCCACAGAATATGTAGTGTATAGTAATTATTTTGGTTTTAAGTTTGGTTTCCTTTTTTTTTGTTGTTTTTTCTTTGGTTTAAAAACCTTTTATGTAGGTGATGTTTTATACGTTCTCTCTCCAAATGCCAGGATTCTCTTCCAATTTCTGCCTCAGACTCTACAAACTACCATTCCCCTCTAAACAGACCAAAAATAAACATGAGAGTGAAAAATCTATTGCCACTGACTTATATCTGCTGCCTATAGGTATTTAGGTAGCAATTAAAACTTATATGTGTTGAAATGTATTTTATGACAAGAATAGCCCCTTCCATTGCCTCAGTCATCTAATGCTTTCTAGAGAGAAAAGATGAAAAAAGTACCTAGTGAGTGGTGCCTGTAGTTCAGTGGGTAGGGCACCGGCCCACATACACCTGAGGCTGGCAGGTTTGAACCCAGCCTGGGCCAGCTAAAACAACAATGACAACTGCAACAACAAAAAAATAGCTGGACGTAGTGGCCGGCACCTGTAGTCCCAGCTACTTGGGGCTGAGGGAAGAGAATCGCTTAAGCCCAAGAGTTTGAGGTTGTCGTGAGCTGTGATACCAGGGCAGTATGCCCAGGGCAACAGATTGAGACTCTGTCTCAAAAAAAAAAAAGTGGCGGGCGCCTGTAGTCCCAGCTACTCAGGAGGCTGAGGCAAGAGAATCATCTAAGCCCAGGAATTGGAGGTTGCTGTGAGCTGTGTGACACCATGGCACTCTACCAAGGACAATAAAGTGAGACTCTGTCTCTAAAAAAAAAAAAAAAAAAAGTACCTGGTGTATCAGCCAATAGGTTGAGCTGTTGTTTCTTTTTTTCTTATTTATTTATTTATTTTTGAGGCAGAATCTGAAGCTGTCACCCTGGGTAGATTGCAGTGGCATCACAGCTCACAGCAACCTCCAACTCCTGGGCTCAAGCGAGTCTCCTGTCTCCACCTCCCAAGTAGTTGGGACTACAGGCGGCCGCGACAATGCCCGGCTATTTTTTGGTTACAGCTGGCATTGTTTGGCGGGCCTGGGCTGGATTTGAACCCACCAGCTCAGGTGTATGTGGCTGGCGCCTTAGCCGCTTGAGCCACAGGCGCTGAGCCTGAGCTGTTGTTTCTTAAACTAAGGCTACTCCTAGTCTAGGAAACAGTCAAAACTTGATTAATGAGGATGTCCAGGGAATGGGATCCTTGTTAAAAATTGTTCTAAAAATGGCCGGGCATGGTGGCTCATGCCTGTAATCCTAGCAATCTGGGAGGCTGAGGCAGGTGGATTGCTTGAGCTCACGAGTTCAAGACCAGCCTGAGCAAAAGCAAGACCCTGTCTCTACTAAAAATAGAAAAACTGAGGCAAGAGGATCGCTTGAGCAGGAGTTGAAAGTTGCTATGACCTATGATGCCATAGCACTCTACCCAGGGTGACAGCTTAAGACTCTGTCTCAAATAAATAAATTAAATAAGTATTTATTTATAGGGCCGGGTACGGTGGCTCACGCCTGTAATCCTAGCACTCTGGGAGGCTGATGTAGGTGGATTGCCTGAGCTCACCTGTTCAGCACCAGACTGAGTCAGAGTGAGACCCTGTCTCTAAAAATAGCCAAGCGTTGTAGGGGGTGCCTTAGTCCCAGCTACTTGGGAGGCTGAGGCAAGAGAACTGCTTAAGTCCAAGAGTTTGAGGTTGCTGTGAGCTGTGATGGCACAGCACTCTATGGAAGGTGACAAAGTGAAACTCTCCAAAAAAAAAAAAAAATGTGAACACTTAGAGGCAAGATAAGGAGTGTATTTCACTATAGGCACTTGTCTTGCTGCTGAATCAGTAAATGGGGCCAATAAAAACAATCCAGGAGGCTGACCAGTGTAGGCATCCAGACAATATAAGTCTGTCCATTCCCTGGCCCCAGCTATGCTCGGCTCTTGGTACCATCATCTGTCCTGAAGACAATTGGTACCGTGTGTGTGACTGGTGTAGATGGTTTGGAATACAACCTTCTGAGTCTACAGTCTCCTGTCTGCTCTAACCCAGGATGAAAGTTTATGTTCATTCTTACTTGGCTACAAAGAACTCATTAACTCAATGTTGCTGACATGGAAACTTTTTTTACAGAACATGACAGTAGAAACTCTGTGAGGGATGGGACTTGCAAAGAAGGCGACACTTGCATTTTTACTCAAATTATCTTTTATTTCTGTGGCATAAAAAAGGTATAAATATGATTTATGTAAAACCAATCACCTGTGCACTCAAGCAGAAAGAACATGAAACTGGAGTACGTATCTCTCTAAGCCAGAGAAAGGAAGAGGAAGCAAGATCAGGTCCAGGTTGCCCACTGTAGGTTCCCCTGCCCCAGATGCAGTGATACGTTGCACCTGGAAATAAGTGAACAGCTCTGTGTCCAACAGGGTAGCTTGTTAGGCAGTGCCTCAGGATGGAGGTTGGTGGTGTGAAGGGCTCTGGGGCACATAGGTAAATGAGGCACTTGATGGCAAGCATGCCTGAGATGGGAGCCCGTCACGTGAAAACCACGCAGGTCACAACTGCCAGCAGGGATGAGCCAAGGGTCTTTGCATCTCCTAGATCTCTTTCCTTCACATGATTATTTGATGTGGAGCAGGGAACAGCAGGAAGCAGGGACAAAAAGACAGTCCACAGAAGAGAAACACGATGGAGCAACAGCCCCTGGCTCCCTGGCCTGTGCTGGCAAACAGTTCAGCGTACCAAGCTGAAGGCTGATGCACAGAGACCTTGGGTGCTTAAGGATCAGAAACACTCTGGGACAGGTAAACTGGTACTGAGAGTCACATGATTTGTTGAAAGGTACTAGAGACTTAGCGAAGATCTGATTTGTGATGAAAAGCAACAGGACCCCAATCTGCACCAGTGAAGCAGGCATGGGAAGCTGGCAATCTACATATCAAGAAGGCCAACCCGAGCCTGCCCACGAGGCCTGCAGAGCTCAGGAGGCAGCTAGTGGGTCCTCACCAGGGCCTCTCCTGCTACCTCTCTTGATAATGATGAAGTGTTTACACATCCTGTCTACAGGTGTGTGCATCCCTCCACACTAATGTCTCCAGAGTGACGCAGCTCTGGGAGGCACTCTTGGGTTGGAAATGAAGGCAATTATCAAATTACTCTCAGTCTTAACTAGACTAAGTCACCTCTAGAATTTATGATTTAGCCTTAACAAATGACAATTACATAAAATTCTCACATAATTTATCACAAATCTGACCACAGCCCCTTTGCCTGAGATTGGTTCCAGCCAACCTGCTCTAAGAGAGGGAAGGGAAGAGAAGACAGTGACACCGGTGCTTTCCCAGCTCTGTGAAACAAATACCACACTCCTTCTCATAAAGAAAATATAATTCTAGATTTGTTTTCTAGTAGACATGAATTCTTTTCTTAGGGTGAGTAAAGTGACTGTCATCACTTTCTCCCATCGGTAAGGTGGTGGAGAGAGGAGAATTAAAGACACCTGTGTGGACTCAAAATGATCCCTAACTTTGGATTCTCCCAGTCTTAATGGTAGAAGATACTCTAGAAACCAATGTCACCAAAACAAGTAAACTGATGTAAATAACTGAGGATATGGCAGCTCTTTACAGATAATCTGTGGGACTGGTGCTTTCTAAATATGCCCATTTTGAAAGATGCTCAAGGCAACAGAGTATATGGGTATAGGTAAAGCAGCAATTGGCAATCTATATATAACCCATGGGCCAAACCTAGCGTGCTGCCTGTTTTTGTAAATACAGTTTCATTGGAACACAGCCACACTCACGCATTCATGAACTGCCCATGGCTGCTTCTGCACTGCAAAGGCAGAAATGACAACTGGGAGAGAGACTATCTGGCCATTTACAGAAAAAGTTTGCAGAACCTGCTCTGGAGAGTAAAGGCAATTTAGGGAGGGAGCCATCCCCCTTTGAAAAGGTCTTTTAAAACAGAGACCCCAAGCTGGACATGGTGGCTCACGCCTGTAATCCTAGCACTCTGGGAGCCCAAGGTGAGTGAATCACCTGAGCTCAGGAGTTTTGAGACCAGCCTGAGCAAGAGCAAGACCCCAGCTCTTCTAAAAATAGAAAAACTAGCCAGGAGGCTGAGCAAAGGGAATTGCTTGAGCCCAAGAGTTTAATGTTGCTATGAGCTATGATGCCATGTTACTCTACCGAGGGCAACAAAATAAAACTGTCAGAAAAAAAAAAAGACCCAAGTATTTAATCATTAGAACCTGATTCTACTACACATTTCCAAGCACTGGAAACTTCACTCTTGAGGCACAGAATCTGGTGGGCAATAATATCATGGGTCGCCAATGTGACAAAATCCTCTCTATGCTTTCAGTAATGTCTCACCCATGCTAATGATCCCTGACCACCGCTATAAAACCCAGGGAAGGGAGGCAGAGGGGCATATTCACACATACATACACTCAGGGATCATTCCAAGGGGAGCTTTTCACATCCTGGTGCAAAGGGCGAGGGCGGTGACTGTGTGCTCCTGAAAGCTCTGCTGTAGAGGAAGCCCAGCTCTGTGCTCCATCCGCTTTCATTCACATGCTAACTTGCTGTCAAAGCTAGAAAGCCCAATGGCAAAGGCCTGAAGTGCACACAGTGGGTAGTTGTAGTCCAGTGTGAACACATCATCTGCCACTCGTCCAAACTGCATCACTATATAGTCAGCTAGAAATAGAAAGGAGTTAGGGGATTAGAAGATAATGTGGTTATATTGAGGACAAAACCTATTTAAGATACAGAAAGAATCCTTAGTCAGTAATAGCCAGGTCTCTTCAAAAGAAAACTTTTAAAGGGTGAAAAGAGGTATTAAGAAGAGTATTTGGGGGCAGCTCCTGTGGCTCAGCGAGTAGGGCGCCGGCCCCCTATACCGAAGGTGGGGGGTTCAAGCCCGGCCTCGGCCGAACTGCAAAACAAACAAACAAAAAAAATAGCCGGGCGCTGTGGCAGGCGCCTGTAGTCCCAGCTACTAGGGAGGCTGAGGCAAGAGAATCGCTTAAGCCCAAGAGCTGGAGGTTGCTG
>CAUYON010130647.1:0-13887 GCA_963573935.1 Arctocebus calabarensis | reverse complement strand
CTACTTGGGAGGCGGAGGCAAGAGACTTGCTTGAGCCCAGGAATTGGAGGTTGCTGTGAGCTGTGATGCCACAGCACTCTATCCAGAGTGACAGCTTGAGGCTCTGTCTCAAAAAAAAAAAAACCCAAAAATTTTTTTCTTTTTTATTCATAAGGGATATTAGTTTTGTAGTTTTCTTTTGTGTGTGTCCTTTCCTAGCTTTGGTATCAAGGTGATATTGGCTTCCTAGAATGAGTTGGGGTGGACTCCTTCTTCCTCAATGTTTTTTTTTTTTTTTGTAGAGACAGAATTTCACTTTATCACCCTGGGTAGAGTGCCGTGGCGTCACCAGGTCACAGCAACCTCCAACTCCTCGGCTTAGGTGATTCTCTTGCCTCAGCCTCCCGAGTAGCTGGGACTACAGGTGTCCGTCACAACACCTGGCTAGCTTCCTCCTCAATGTTATGAAATAATTTCTGCAGTACAGGTGTCAATTCTTTGCAGGTCTAGTAAAACTTGAAAATTTGATCTGAAACCATCTGGTCTGTGATGGGTTTTTGTTGAAAGATTTTTTTTATTGCTGCTCCCTTACTTGATATCAGTCTGTACAAGAGTTCCATGTCTTTTCTTTTTTTGAGATAGAGTTTCACTTTGTCACCCTCAGTAGACTGCTAGAATATCATAGCTCACAGCAACCACAAACTTTTGGGCACAAGTGATCCTCTTGCATCAGTCCCCTGAAAGCTAGACAATAGGCATGTGTCACCAAGCCCAGCTAGTTTTTTAGTAGAGATGGGGGTTTCACTCTTGCTCAGGCTGGTCTCTCAAAGTCCTGAGCTCAAGCAATTCTCCCACCTCAGCCATCCAGAGTGCTAGGATTATTGGTGTGAGCCATTGTACCTGGCCTGTGATCTATCTTTTGAATATAGGTATTTAAGGCTACAATTTTTTTTTTTTTGTAGAAACAGAGTCTCACTTTATCATTTTTAGTAGAGTGCTGTAGCGTCACAGCTCACAGCAACCTCCAAGTCCTGGGTTTATGCCTCAGCCTCCCGAGTAGCTAGGACTACAGGCGCCCATCACGATGCCTGGCTATTTTTTGTTGCAGTTTGGCCGGGGCTCGGATTGAACCCGCCACCCTTGTTATATGGGGCTGGTGCCGCCCTAAGGCTACAGTTTTTTCCCTTAGGATTGCTTTGGCAGCATCCCACAAATTTTGGTAACGTATCCTTTTTGTCATTTAGATTGAAGAATCTTTTGGTTTCCACCTAATTTCCTCCTTTACCCCATAATTGTTCAGCAGTAAGTTTCTTAATTTCTACGACTTTGTGTAGAGTTTGGTGTTTCTGTTGGAATTTTTTTTTTTTTTTTTTGAGATAGTCTCACTCTGTTGCCCTGGATAGAGTACTATGGCATCATTGTAGCTCACAGCAACCTCAAACTCTTGGGCTTGAGCAATCCTCTTGGCTCAGCCTCCCAAGTAGCTGGGACTACAGGTGTGTGCCACTGTGTCCACTAGTTTTCCTATTTTTAGTAGAGATAGGGCTCACTTTTTCTCAGGCTGGTCTCAAACTCCTGAGCTCAAGTAATACATCCTCCTTGGCCTCCCAGAGTGCTAGAATTATAGGTATGAGCCACCATGGTTGGCCTGGAACTGATTTCTTTTTTTTAAATTTTTTTATAGAGTCAGAGTCTCACTTTATTGCCCTCAGTAGAGTGCTGTGACATCACAGCTCATGGCAACCTCCAGCTCCTGGGCTTAGGCGATTCTCTTGCCTCAGCCTCCTGAGTAGCTGGGACTACAGGCGCCCGCCACAATGCCCGGCTATTTTTCGGTTTTGCAGTTCAGGCGAGGCCGGGTTTGATCCCGCCACCTTCGGTATATGGGGCCAGCACCCTCTCGATGAGCCACAGGCACCGCTCAGGATTTGGTTTTTGAATCTGGGTTCACCTGTATTAGGTACATAGCTATTACAATTGTTGTCTTCTTTTGGAATTGTTCCCTTCACCATTATATAATTACTTTGTGTTTCTTTACTTTTGTTGATTTCAAGTTTGTTATCTGTCATCAGAATGACTACACCAGCTTTGTTTTACATTTTTGGGGAATATTGTTTTTCATCCTTTCACCTTGAGTCTGAAAGAGTCCTTGTGAGTTACATAGTTTCCCAGAGACAGCTGATACTTGGCTTACATTTTTTTTTTTTTTAACAGTGTTTGGCCGGGGCTGGGTTTGAACCCGCCACCTCTGGCATATGGGGCTGGAGCCCTACTTCTTTGTGCCACAGGTGCTGCCCTTGGCTTATGTGTTTTAATGCATTCTGCCAGCCTATGTTTCTTCAGTGGGGAGTTAAAGCCATTCACATTTATTGAAAGAACTGGTAAGTAGGGTGGATTTCTATTCATTCTGTTGCATAGAACTTTATTTGTTTATTATACCTCTTGAGCCATTGTGGTATCTAGGATCTGAACTTTAGCATTTGGATGGTCTTAAAGGTGATGAGTTTCTATTGTGCTAGTATATATATAGTGCAGGTCTGAGTCCTTCCTGTAGGGCAGGTCTGAGAAAGTCTTTATTTCTTCCCCATAAAAGAAACTTAGTTTTGCAGGATACAATACCTAGGCAGGCCCTTTTTCTGTTTGAGAAGACTGAGAATTGGGGCCCAGTCCTGTCTGGCTTGCTAAGGTATCAGTGGAGAAGGCTGAAGTTCTTGTGATGGGTTTTCCTTTGTAAGTTACCTGATGCTTTCGCCTTTTGATTTGTAGGAGTTACTCTTCTATGTTAACTTTGGTTAGGCTGATTAATATATGTTGCAGTCATTTCCTTTTGGTGATGAATTTCCCAGGAGTCTGTTGCACTTCTAGTATCTGTATGTCCAGATTTCTAGCAAGACCTGGGAAATTTTCCTGAAGTAGTCCCTGAAATAGGTTTTCCAGCCAGCCCTTGCACATTTTCATCTTCAGAGATGGCTATACTTATGTTGGGCCTCTTTACATAATCTCTTATTTCTTGTAGGCTTTGTTTGTTCCTCTTATTTCTCTGTTCCTTCACTTTGGACTTATTTAATTCAAAGGTATTGTTTTCTAGCTCTGAGATCATTTCTTATGCCTGGTCTATTCTATTTTTATGGCTTTCCACTGTGTTTTGTGTTACCTTCAATAAATTTTTCTTTTCTAGAAGCTATGGTGTTTTTTTTTTTTTTTTCTATGAGACAGAGCCTCAAGCTGTCACTCTGGATAGAGTGCTGTGGCATCACAGCTCACAGCAACCTCCAATTCCTGGGCTCAAGTGATTCTCCTGCCTCCACCACCCAAGTAGCTGGGACTACAGGCGCCTGCCACAATGCCTGGCCATTTTTTGGTTGCAGCTGTCATTGTTGTTTGGCGGGCCCAGGCTGGATTCAAACCCGCCAGCTCCGGTGTATGTGGCTGGTGCCTTAGCTGCTTGAGTCACAGGCGCCGAGCCTTTTTTTTTTTGGTTTTTGAGACAAGAGTCTCACTATGTAGCCCTTAGTAGAGTGCTGTGGCATCACAGCTCATAGCAACCTCAAACTCTTGGGCTTAAGTGATTCTCTTGCCTCAGCCTCCCAAGTAGCTGGAACTATAGGCACCTGCCACAACGCCCAGCTAGTTTTTTGTTGTAATTGTCATTGTTTGGCAGGCCCGGGCTGGGTTCAAACCCACCAGCTCTGGTGTATGTGGCTGGTACCCTAGCCGCTGAGCTACAGGTGCCAAGCCTGATTATTTTTGAATAATTCAATTTCTTTATTCATTTCCTGCATCATTTGTGTGGTTTCTTTTTGTTGGCTATTTTCTCTTTTACTTCATTGAGCTTCCTGATAATACATATTCAAAATTCTTTATAAGTCATTTAAATATTCTCATTTTGGTTGGTTTCCATTAGTATGGAGTTATTCTTTTATTTTGAAGGTGTTCTTTCACTTTGTTTTTTCATGTATCCAGAGATCTTTTGCTTTTTATTTCTGGATTTTCTTTTGATTAAATAATGGCATGCTCAGTTTACTCTATGAGACAGTGGGTGGTGCTTGTGGATGAGACTGAACTACACTCTGTATGATTCAGTCAATGCTATACAGGGCATGGAAACTGACCTGTCAGTAGGTGTCGCTTTTTTTTTTTTTGAGACAGAGCCTCAAGCTGTCACCCTGGGTAGAGCACCATGGCATCACAGCTCACAGCAACCTCCAATTCCTGGGCTCAAGCGAGTCTCCTGCCTCTGCCTCCCAAGTAGCTGGGACTATAGGCTCCCGCCACAACGCCTGGCCATTTTTTGGTTGCAGCCATTATTGTTTGGCGGGCCCGGGTTGGATTCGAACCCATCAGCTCAGGTGTACATGGCTGGCGCCTTAGCCTGTTGAGCCACAGGCGCCAAGCCAGGTGTTGCTTTTTGGAAAGAATACACTTCAGTGTTGACTTTGGGTCCAGAAGCAATTGACTGCCCCAGGCAGTGAGAGAGGCCCTGGAACTTCAGGTGAGTCCTTATCCTCTTCCACAGCAGAGGTGGGTGGGGAAGCCCAGCTGGGTAGGATTGGGTTGGGTGAACTTGCCTTAAGGCTCTGTGAAAAAGTAAGTTTAACAGGGGTCAAAGGTCTTCTTCTAGCTTCTAGGCAAAGCCACTGGGGAAGGGCAACAGTGATCTCACTCAATCATACATCTCCTCTCCTTGCCCCCAGGAAAAGCAGCTGAGACCTGCAAACTGGATCTGGCCTGCAGGCCCATTCCCAGTCCCTGGAGATCAATCCCTGATATTGCCTGGGAGAAGAATGCTGGTGTCTGCTCAGATTGCCCAAGTAACCTCTGCCTTGATGTCCTGCTCTGATAGAATCATTGGGCAAGTGGCACAAGGGAGGGCTGCCAGGCAAGGAGCTCACACTCCAAACACCCCTCAGTCCACAGCAGTGCCCTAGAAGAAAGGCCTGAGGCCCACTCGCTGTGGAAGTCTCAGTAAGGTGGCTAAATTTACTCCACAGCTACAGGTGGGGGAGGTGAAGTGGAGAAAGAGTTTGGAAAGGTTCGGGCCTCACACTCTGTGGAAGCCTCATTTGGTAGATGCATTGACCAAGAGGAAAAGCAGTTCCTATCAGTGCTGGCTCAACCATCTCTCAGTAGTCTCAGCTGGGGCAGAGGAGAGGGGTGAAAAGGGCCTGGATAGGAGAAAGGTAGTACTTTGGGCCAAGTGCGATGGTTCACACCTGTAATCCTAGCACTCTGGGAAGTTGAGATGGACAGATTGCTTGAGCTCAGGAGTTTGAGACCAGCCTGAGCAACAGTGGGACCCCCGTCTCTACTAAAAATAGAAAAATTAGCTGGGCTTTGTTGCAGGATCTTATAGTCCAAGCTACTTGGGAAGCTGAGGCAAGAGGATATCTTGAGCCTAAGAATTTGAAGTTGTTGTGAGCTAGGGCACCATGGCATACAACCCAGGGTGATAAAGTGAGACTCTGTCTCAAAAAAAAAAAAAAAAAAAAGAAAAGAAAAAGAAAAAAGGGTGGTGCCGGTGGCTCAAAGGAGTAGGGCACTGGCTCCATATATTGGAGGTGGCAGGTTTAAACCCAGTCCCCGCAAAACTGCAAAAAAACAGAACAAAAAAAATAGCACTTTGGTTGTCTCTGTCTGCTTCTCCAGAAGACAGCCCACACAGAAATGTCCAGGCTGTAGGGTCATGCAGATCCCCTGGGGCCCATCTGTCCTCTATGGCTCCCACAGTCTGAAACTGAGGGGCTAAAGCCCGTTGGAGGAGGAGAAAGGTACACAGTGTGTGGAGATGCAATATGGCATCTATTGTCTTGGCTTGGGTGTTGAGAAGTGACCACATTGGCACTGGTGCTTTCTTTTCCAGAAGCTCCCAGGTGGTTGGTGGCAGCAGCCCTTAGGCTTCTAAGGGTAGAAGTCTCTAGCAGCTCAGGAGCCCACTGACTGCCAGAGAAGTAGGGGAAGGAGAAATAAATTGCTTTACCTACCCTTCTCGCTGGATTCCAAGCTTCTTGGGAGTGTATCTCTGCAGGTATCCTGCTCCTTTGTGTTCTGTTCCTCAACTTCTTCCCCTGGAATCTCTCTTGTATGACTTCTGAAACCAATTTTTTGTTCTTGTGAAGGTGTTTGCACAACAGGTGGTTATTTATGGCATATGCAGAAAGTTGAATAGTAGCATTCCAGTTGATAGGTAGCCTTTCACATGATCTTTCAGAACCAGAATCTTCCCATCTGTGGCTTTACTCTTCTCTTCTTTTGTGAACCTTTTTTTTTTTTAGAGTTACCCCCAGTAGAGTGCTGTGGCATCACAGCTCATAGCAACCTCAAACTCTTGGACTCAAGGGAGTCTCTTGCCTTAGCCTCCCGAATACCTGGGACTACAGGCACCCCCACAATGCCCAGCTATTTTTAGAGATGAGGTCTGGCTCTGGCTCAGGCTGGTCTTGAACCTGTGAGCTCAGGCAATCCACTCACCTTGGCCTCCCAGAGTGCTAGGATTACAGGCGTGAGCCACCTACACCCGGTCCCTTCTTTTGTGAACTTTTAACACACCCATTTACTGACTGAATTATATTTTTCTTCTGAAATTCCACATTTATCAAAAACTAAATTTCTATTAATGCCTGGGATGTTTGTGTGTATCTCTATATATTTTTTATAACTTCTCAGGCAGCTGATGGGACCTCTGCATTTTGTTCCATTTTATCAGACTGCCAGTTCTCATTCGTTATGAATTGTATTTCATTCTCCCTTGATTACCCTTTCTAAATTCCACTGGCTTTCCACACACATCAATTCTTTCAAGTGAACTTTAGAATTTCTTTACCTAGGTTGCCATAAATTCCATCGTAAAATAGATAAATGAGTGGAGTGCTGTTTATGGTGTTGGTGAAAGATGAATAGCTGACCTATCCGTGGGAAGGTAGATATCTAAAGGGCAGGATGGAAGAATTACTGGTAAGCCAGACACCGTCCCTGGGTGAAGTCAACTTTCTCAATGTAGGCTGGACCTATATTCCCACATCCCCAACAGCAAGGTGGAATGTCACAACACCCTTTGCCCAGGCTCCATACCTACTGCCAGTGACTGGATCGACATCTTCAAGGTGGAGGCCACCTGTGTTCAGGATTACCATTTTGTGTAGCCTCAAAGTGCCTCTAAGTACAACTGATGGTTCCACCATCCACACCTGTGTCCAGTTCCAAGTCAGCTACTTGCCCATACTGGGAGCCCAGTTCTACCACTTCTCATATGTGAACCACCTAAGGCTGTGTGTATGGGCAGAGCACCCTTTCTGGGTTCTGAAAGCCAAGGCCCACAGAGGAACTGGTGACCCTGGAGGAAGAAGATGGTGGCTCTGACGTCCTGCTGGTTGTCTCCAATGTAAATATGCTGCAGGTGAAAACAGAGCAGCAGGATTGTGCCAGGTAAGGGAGTAGGAGGACAGCATTGGAGGGGCCCCTTCCCAGTTCACCCTCCCCTCACCTGTAGTATCAACCAAAATTATACAAAGTTCTGCCTTCAAGAAAGTCTCAATCTAATACACAGACATGAACATGTAAGTCAGGAAAGCAAGCCACCCACAGGCTTGCATAACTCCAGATTTCATAAGAATTTTTTGAGCCTTCCTTCTCCAAGGGCCATTTTCCTGCCCTAGAGGAAGATCTAGATGGTGATCAGAGGCTATTCCAAGAAACATTCAAAGGAGAGGATAAGACCTGCTTCTAGAACAAGTGAGGAGAGAGAACAGATAGGGAGGGGCTCAGACCTACACTGTCCAGCATGGGAGGGGCTTAACCTCTGTAGCTCTTGAGGACTTGAAATGTGACTAATCCAAATTGAGATGTACTGAATGGGTCAAAATACACATCAGATTTTACAAATGTCATATTTTAAAAAGAATGTTAGGCTGGGCGCGGTGGCTCATGCCTGTGATCCTAGCACTTTGGGAGGTCGAGGTGGGAGGACTGCTGAAGCTCAGGAGTTTGAGACCAGCCTGAGCAGGAGGGAGACCCTGTCTCTACCAAAAAAGTGGAAAAATTAGCCAGGCATAGTGGTGCAAGTCTGTAGTCCCAACCACTCGGGAAGGTGAGGCCTGAGGATCACTTGAGCCCAAGAATTTGAGGTTGCTGTGAGCTATAATGATGCCATGGTACTCTACCTGGGGAAACACAATGACACAATATCTCAAAAAAAAAAAAAAAAAAAGGAATGTTACTAGCCAGGTGCCTAATGAATACAATACCTTATCTCAAAAGCAATAAAAATATATGGTATACAGGAATAAATTTAATCAGGTATGTATAAGACACAAGTTGAAACTATGAAGACTTCATTGAGATAGCCAGTCGTGGTGGCTCAGCCCTGTAATCCTAGCACTCTGAGAGGCCAGTCAGGAGGATCACTTGAGCTCAGGAGTTTTTTTTTTTTTGAGACAGAGCCTCAAGCTGTCACCCTGGATAGAGTCCTGTGGCATCACAGCTCACAGCAACTTCCCATTCCTGGGCTCAAGCGAGTCTCTTGCCTCTGCCTCCCAAGTAGCTGGGACTACAGGCACCCGCCACAATGCCCAGCCATTTTTTGGTCGCAGCCGTCATTGTTGTTTGGCGGGCCGGGCTGGATTCGAACCCGCCAGCTCAGCTCAGGAGTACGTGGCTGTTGCCTTATCCTGTTGAGCCACAGGTGCTGAGCCGAGCTCAGGAGTTTGAGGTTGCTGTAAGCTAGGCTCAGGCTAGGTGACAGAGTAAGATTCTGTTTCAAAATACAAAAAAAAAAAACTAAGCTACAGTCCTTGATCATTTTTATACTGATTAAATGTGCAAATGATACTATTTTGGACAGACTGGGTTAGATCAAATATTAAAATTAAAAAACATACATAAATGGGGCCAGGCCTGGTGGCTCATGCTTGTAATCCTGGCACTCTGGGAGGCCGAGGCAGTGGATTGCCTGAGCTCACAGGCTCGAGACCATGTCTCTAAAAATAGCCAGGTGTTGTGGTGGTGCCTAAAGTCCCAGCTACTCGGAAGACTGAGGCAAGAGATTGCTTGAGTCCAAGAGTTTGAGGTTGCTGTGAGCTATGATGCCACACTACTCTACTGAGGGCAACAAAGTGAGACTGTCTCAAAAAACAAAACAAAACAAAACCAAAAATATACATAAATGAATTGGAGACATAATTGACTCTTAAAAATATTGAGTCTTGGCTGGGTGCGCTGGCTCACACCTGTAATCCTAAGCACTATGGGAGGCTGTAATCCTAAGCACTATGGGAGGTGGGTGGATTGCTTGAGCTCATGAATTCAAGACCAGCGTGAGCAAAAAGCAAGGCCCTGTCTCTACTAAAAATAGAAAATCTGAGGCAAGGGAATCACTTGAGCTCAAGAGTTTCAGGTTGCTGTGACCTATGACACCACAGCACTCTTCCCAGGGCAACAGCTTGAGACTCTCTCTCAAAAAAAAAAAGAAAAATTGGTTCCCCCCTCATTTTTTTGTAGAGACAGAGTCTCACTTTATTGCCCTCGGTAGAGTGCCATGGTGTCACACAGCTCACAGCAACCTCCAACTCCTGGGCTTAGGCTATTCTTTTGCCTCAGCCTCCCGAGTAGCTGGGACTACAGGCGCCCGCCACAATGCCCGGCTATTTTTCTGTTTTTGCAGTTTGGCCAAGGCCAGGTTTGAACCTGCCACCTTCAGTATATGGGGCCGGCGCCCCACTCGATGAGCCACAGGCACCGCCCAAGTTGGTCCCCTCTTCAGCTGTTGTATCTCCTGGAGATTCCAGGTGTCTCTGCCGTAGTCTGTTACCCTGGGACTTACAGGTACTAGAAGATCTGTAGGGAGGACATCGGGAGATCCCAGAAGCAGAGAAATGGGACTGTTGACATTCAAAGACGTATCTATAAAGTTCTCTATGGATGAGTGAACCTGCCTGGACCCTGCTCAGCAGACTTTGTAATGGGATGTCAAGTTAGAGAACTACAGAAACCTGGTCTCTAAGCCGGACGTCATCACCTGTCTGGAGCAAAGTAAACAACCCTGGAAGGTGAAGACACACTAGACAGTAGTCAAGCACCCAGCTATTATCTAATCATTCTACCCAAGACCATTTGCAAGAGGTGGGCACAAATATTTTATTCCCAGAGATGATCCTGAGAAGATATCAAAGCTCTGGGTCTGAGAATTTAAACTTAACAAAATACTGGGGAAGTATGTATGAGTGTAAGCAGCAGAAAGTATGTCCCAGTGGACTTAACCAATGTTTGAAAGCTACCAATGGCAAACTCTTTCAATATAGTAAATGTCTGAAAGTCTTGGCTCGGTGCCTGTGGCTCAACCAGCTAAGGCGTCAGCCACGTACACCTAAACTGGCGGGTTCGAATCCACCCTGGGCCCGCCAAACAACAATGACGTCTGCAACCAAAAAATGGCCAGGCGTTGTGGTGGGCGCCTGTAGTCCCAGCTACTTGTCAGGCAGAGGCAGGAGACTCGCTTGAGCCCAGGATTTGGAGGTTCGCTATGAGCTGTGTTGCCACGGCACTCTATCCAGGGTGACAGCTTGAGGCTCTGCTCAAAAAAAAAAAAGAAAAAAAAAAAGTTTGAAAGTCTTCAGACAGTTGTCAAACCTAAATAAACATAAGACAATATAAAAAAGAAAAAGAAAAATTGAGTCTTCTCAGGAATATGGGTGCCTTTCAATTTTAGCAATCTTTTTGTTTTAGAT
Source organism: Arctocebus calabarensis (assembly GCA_963573935.1). Taxonomy (NCBI): domain Eukaryota; kingdom Metazoa; phylum Chordata; class Mammalia; order Primates; family Lorisidae; genus Arctocebus; species Arctocebus calabarensis. Next base: position 3,190 of record CAUYON010130647.1, on the reverse strand, counting down.
TTCTCAAATAAGTTTTTTTTTTTTTTTTTGAGACAGAGTCCCACTCTGTTGCTCTGAGTAAAGTGCCATGGCGCCATAGCTCATAGCAACCTCAAAGTCTTAGGCTCAAGAGAGCCTCTTGCCTCAGCCTCCTGAGTAGCTTGGGCTATATGCGCCCTCCCCCCATCGCAATGCCTGGCTAGTTTTTCTATTTTTAGTAGAGATAGGGATCTCGTTTTTGCTCTGACTGGTCTCAAACTCCTGAGCTCAAGCAATCCACCTGCCTGGCCTCCCAGAGTGCTAGGATTACATGGCTGAGCCATCATGGCTGGCTAACTCAATATTTTCGTAGTTTCCACTTCTGTCTTATGCATATCTGATTGAATTTATTCCCATATGCCATATATTTTTATTGCTTTTGAGATAAGGTGTCATATTCATTAGTTTTTTTGTTTTAAATGAGGCTCATTGTGTTGCCCAGGCTGGTCTTGAACTCCTGGCTCAAGTGACAGACCCATCTCAGCCTTTGGAGTAGCAGGGACTACATGTGGATGGACACTACCACACCAGCTAATATTCATTAGATTTCATTTATTTATTTATTTTTGAGACAAAGTCTCCTTTTGTTTGGTAGAGTGTCATGGCATCATAGGTCACAGCAACCTCAGACTCCTGAGCTCAAGTGATTCCCTTGCTTCAGCCTCCCAAATAGCTGGGACTATAGGCGTCCACCACAATGCCTGGCTGTTTTTAGAGATGAGTTGCTCTAGTTCAGGCTGGTCTTAAACCTGTGAGCTCATACAATCCACCCGCCTCGGCTTCCCAGAGTGCTGGGATTATAGGTGAGCCACTGTGCCTGGCCTCTAATCATTAGCTTTTAAAGTTACTGATGATGTATACAAAAGCTAATAATTTTTATATATTTATCAAGTAAGAGGACACTTGTAAATTATTTTGTTAGATCTATTATAGTTGATTATCCTCATCTTTATATATATATATATATTTTTTTTTTTTGCAGTTTTTGGCAGGGCCGGGTTTGAACCTGCCACCTCTGGTGCATGGGGCTGGTGCTCTACTCCTTGAGCCACAGGCACCACCCTCTCCTCACCCTCTTAAGGAAAATAATCATGCTATACGCAGATAATCTATCTTTACCTTACAAACATACCTCTGATAACTTTTTCAGTGACTTCACCATTATTGGTTTATTTGGATTTTCCACCTGCTTTTAAATTAACCTCAGTAATTTATATATTTTTTGCAAAATCATTTAAAATTTAATTTCAAATTTATTAGTAAAAAGTTATATATATTAATATTTCTAAATAGTCTTCAGATCTGCAGCTTGTTCACTCAATCAACAAATATTGAACACTTTCTATATATTAGATACAGAAATTTGGACTGGGGATATAGTGTTAGAAAAATTGACTTGTTGTCTCGGTGCCTGTGGCTCAACGGGCTAAGGCACCAGCCACATACACCTGAACTGGCAGGTTCAAATCCAGCCCGGGCCTGCCAAACAACAATGATGGCTGCAACCAAAAATGGCTGGGAGTTGTGGTGGGCGCCTGTAGTCCCAGCTACTTGGGACGCAGAGGCAGGAGACTCGCTTGAGCCTAGGAATTGGAGGTTGCTGTGAGCTGTGATGCTACAGCACTCTATCCAGGGTGACAGCTTGAGGCTCTGTCTCACAAAAAAAAAAAAAAAAAATTGACTTGTCCCATCTCTTATAAGGCTTACAATCTAATGGGAAATGTGTAATAAGTAGTGTAAAAATAAGTATGTATTTATAATTTTTTTTTTTTTTGAGACTGAGTCTCACTTTATCACCCTTGGTAGAGTGCTGTGCCTTCATAGCTCACAGCAACCTCCAACTCCTGGACTTAGGCAAGTCTCTTGCCTCAGCCTCCCGAGTAGCTGGGACTACAGGCACCCACCACAATGCCCGGCTATTTTTTGTTGCAGTTTGGCCGGAGCCAGGTTCAAACCTGCCACCCTTGGTATATGGGGCCAACCTCCTACCTGCTGAGCCACAGGCGTTGCCCTGTATTTATAAATTTTAATAGGAGCTAATAGGGAAGTATTAATGTTATGATAAGGTACTGCTATGCTTTGGATATGGTTTATTTGTACCCATGAAAACTCAGGTTAAAATTTGATCCCCAATGTGGTGTTTTGGGAAGGAGGAGCTTAGTGGGAGGTGTTTGGATTACATGGGCAGAGCCTTCATGAATGGGTTGGTGCTGTTCTGCAGGAGATCTCCCTCTGGTGAGATAGGATTAGATCCCTGAGAGAATAGGGCTGTTAGGTAGCCAGGCAGCCCTCCGGCATTCCTCTTTTTTTTTTTTTAATTAAATTAAATTAAATTTTTATTTTTTAACTTTTTTTTGTAGAGACAGAGTCTCACTTATCGCCCTGAGTAGAGTGCCGTGGCGTCACACAGCTCACAGCAACCTCCAACTCCTGGGCTTAGGTGATTCTCTTGCCTTAGTCTCCCAAGTAGCTGGGACTACAGGTGCCTGCCACACATTGCTCTGTCTTGCATGTATTCATGTATTAGTATCTACTTCCCCTATGTCCTCTGTCATGTTGTGACACAATAAGAAAGCCTTCACCAGAGGTCAGGGCCACGTCCTGGAACTTCCCAGCATGCAGAACCACAAGTTAGAATTGCCCCCTTTTTTTGAGATAGGGTCTTACTCTGTCATGGCTGGAATGCTGCAGCAGCACAATCATAGCACATTGCAGCCTCAAACGTCTCAGTCTCTGGAGTAGCTAAGACTACAGGTGTGTGCTACCATGCCTCGCAAATTAAAAAAAAATTTTTGTAGAGACAGAATCTATGTTGTCCAGGCTGGTCTTTAATTCCTGACCTTAAGTAATCCTCTTGCTTCAGCCTCCCAAAGCTGAGGAAGCATCATACTGTTTATGTATGGATGGGATTATAGGGGGAAGCCACAGTGCCTGGCTTTAGGTATGCTTTTATAGCAACATAAGACAGGAAACATACAGGGGAGCCTTATTAAGATCAGGGAAACAGGTCAAAGCTCTTTATAAAGTGTAATTTTTTTTTTTTTTGAGACAGAGCCTCAAACTGTCACCCTGGATAGAGTGCCGTGGCATCACAGCTCACAGCAACCTCTAGTTCCTGGGCTCAAGCGAGTCTCCCGCTTCCGCCTCTCAAGTAGCTGGGATTACAGGTGCC
>CAUYON010130642.1:0-34564 GCA_963573935.1 Arctocebus calabarensis | reverse complement strand
TATTATATTCAAGTGTTTGAAGGGAGACTTAGCAAGATGACAGAATGTTTTTCAGATAAATGTTTTTTTTTTGAGACAGAGCCTCAAGCTGTCACCCTGGATAGAGTGCTGTGACATCACAGCTCACAGCAACCTCCAGTTCCTGGGCTTGAGCGAGTCTCCTGCCTCCGCCTCCCAAGTAGCTGGGACTACAGGCGCCCTCCACACGCCTGGCCATTTTTTGGTTGCAGCCGTCATTGTTGTTTGGCGGGTCGGGCTGGATTCGAACGCACCAGCTCAGGTGTACGTGGCTGGCGCCTTAACCTGAGCCATAGGCGCCGAGCCCAGAGAAACGTTTTTATTTAAATCATAATTCATGTTGTAGGCCCTTCTTTAGAAAAATCATTTAGAATAAGCATATCCAGTGAATAACATGGAGTCATGGTATTTTGATTGGGATTGAGTTTTCAGTAAACATTGGAGAAGAAGCATTAGCTGGACAGCAAGATCCCCCACAGGGAAATGTTAGAGCTGGCAGAGAACCCAGATCTCTCGATTCCAACTCTTTTCTCCTTTTCTACTGTTGCAAGTTGTATAACCTCTGCATATAATATAGCTAAGTCATACACTAATGTATTTTATAAGTACTGATTTTTGAAAAAAACAGTTCTATGAAATCTTATACTATCAGTTACTTGGTAATCTCATCTCCTTTCCCCTTTCCTTTTAAAGTAAATCGCAAATTTAGTGCAGCTCCTGCTTGCTTATGATATTGGGACTTTTTGTAAATTAAATTTGTTTAAAATTTATTAGCCAAACCATTGATTTTACTTTGATTTAAAAGAATTATGGAACTTTTAAGGCAAGAGAAGATCATCGTAATGATTGTATCCTACTGCCAAATTTATGTGGTTGATATAAATCTATTAAACCAGCTAGGGGAGATGAGGTTTTCTTATATGCCAGAGAGGATTCAAATATTAAGATAAAAGATAATTGATAGATTGTCATTAATTTTATACTGCTTCAGGCTGTATACATATTCAGTACTACATATATAAAATAGGTTTGCAAGATGCAATTTTTTTTTGAGGCAGAGCCTCAAACTGTCACCCTGGGTAGAGTGCTGTGGCATCACAGCTCACAGCAGCCTTGAACTCCTGGGCTCAAGCGAGTCTCTGGCCTCCATCTCCAAAGTAGCTGGGATTATAGGCACTTGCCTCATGCCTGGCTGTTTTTTTTTTTTTGGTTGCCGCCATCATTGTTGTTTGGTGGGCCTGGGCTGGATTCAAACCTGCCAGCTCAGGTGTATGTGGCTGGCGCCTTAGCCGGCACCGAGCCCCAAGATGCTATTTTTAATAGTGGTTTAGAATATATATGACTTCATTTCTACATTTTATTCATAAATCTGCAGAAACACTAGTTTGGTATATATGAAAAAGTGTTTCGTGCATTAGTATCACCTTAGAAACACACAACAAAAGAAATAGTGCTAGCCAAATCACCTCTCTATTAACACCTTTTTTCCTTTTCTGAATGAATGAGCCCATGTTCAGAGTCACTTAAACTGGTATATATTTTGACAGTGTTGCAATTTAACCAAAGACTTAAGAAGGTCCTTCAAGGTACAGGTAGCGGTAAAAGAACTTTAGGGTTCTTGAACTTTTGTACATAGCTAAAGAAAGCCTCAGAAAAGACATTAATTAGTATTTGACCAATTGGCTTCCATCTTTTAGCATGAGACACACAAGCTTCCTTGGAATAAATAGATTTATATTGTCTTTGCCTAGTAACAAGTATTAAAAATAAGACTGTGTTCAACTGAGGTTTTTATATACTTGCGATCCTGAGTATTCTTTGTCTTGTAAAAATCACAGCACTGTAACCAAAAGAATGACATACAATTTGAGTTTTGAAAATGAAATGGTTAGGTTCTGAGTTAAACAACTATATATACTCAGCTACTCAGCATGGTCATGCACTTACTATGATAGAAATAAATAGCTTGCATATTATGATGATTTTAGTTTTCTCTTGTGTTTGCTGTATATTATTGGGCTATATTGCTTTGGAAGTTGTCATTTATTATGTTGTCCGTTTGCACCTATTTTTCTAATAATACTGCTTTTAACTTAATATGTTATAGCCATTAATTTGCCAAAAATAAGTCATTAAATCTTTAATTCCATATGTGATGATTAAAATATAACACTATTCTAATGAAAAACTAATGTCTGTTACTTAACTAAACACACAGACAAGAACAAAAGAGTTCTTTTTTAAATTTAGCATATGCAGCAGGGGGCACCAGATGAAGGCAAAAATGAATTCTTATATTTTAAAGTCAGCTATAGCCTGTATCTTATTCATATATAAGTAATGTGGTAGTTAATTGTTTCCCCTTAGTTTTCTTAATGGTTTTAACTCTCAGTTCTAAAAGCTATGTTGAAGAAGATATTGATAACTATTTTTACTTATTAATACAAATGAAAGTACTTATAAACAACCAGTTTAGTAATTATACAAATTTTTCTTTAAATATTTAAATTTTTTTTAAAAGAGTGGAAACTACATTTAACAATTTCTTGTTTAGAACGAGGAATTAATACTATGTGTTTAATATATTTTTTATAAAATGTTTTTTCATTAAGGAAAAAAGGAATGCCAAATGATTTAACAGCTTAATTTTGTTTTCTTTCTATGTAAACTGAATGTATTTTAAGTCTGAAAACCTGTTCCTTGTTGCTACTAGTTATGTACTAATAGAAATTTGTTTTCAAAAGGTTTGTTTTTAATGTTGTTACCATCATTAAATAGTTCTTTCTTTTGTCCCCTTCTCCCCGTCATCTAGTCCAGTACCAGATGGAAATGATGCGGAGCCTTCGCCACGTGAACATCGACCATCTCCATGTGGGCTGGTACCAGTCCACGTACTACGGCTCATTCGTCACCCGGGCGCTCCTGGATTCTCAGTTCAGTTACCAACATGCCATTGAAGAATCTGTCGTTCTCATTTATGGTTAGTAGGAGGCTTCTTTATTATTCTTTTCTTTCCTTAATATTATTACTACTATTTTTGCTTTCTGTCTTTTTTTTCCTCTAGGAGCAGCCTGGCAGGCCTTCTCAAGTAAATACCAACCCTGTTTCTGTAGTAGCCTCAGCAGCAGCTAAGTCTAGACAGGGTTTCCTTCTTTCTGTTTATTTTTCTTGCTATCAGAGCCCTGATGTGTACATTTTGGAATGCTGGAGTAGCTGCTTCATTTTTATTCCTGCATCTCCCCTCCCTCATTGAAAGGGCTGGTGGAACTAGACCAGATGTCTAACAAACCCCGATTGCTAGAGTGTCTGGCTCTGTACGTGACTGACCAATCATAATACAGCGTGCCAAGTTTTTTTTATACCTCTGACAGCAGCGTACAAAACCTGGACTGTTTCTTAGCACAAAGATTTTTTTCTTTTCGGCCTATTTAATGGTGTTTCCTCAAGCTCTCCAGACCAGATGTTCTGTGCTGTATCAGAACTGTAGGCAATTTAACAGCTTTATAGCCTTCCCCCCTCCCCAACACTCACAGTTTGCCATATCTGGCAGACTTGCATATAGTTTCCAGCTGAGAAGTAAATGTAACGTCCTGAGTATCTGTCAGAAAAAATACTAATGAATACGATCAATCTTATGAGCTGCCCCCAAATTGTTTCAGTATGTTAACAATTGGATTACAGTAAAGAACAAGTTGTTAAAGTGTACTTATATTGGCTGGAAACATTGCATCATCAGACCTTGATGAATTTTCCACTTGTTTCAATCTATTTTGGTTTTCATTTTATCACCTATTGCTAAAAGTTTCACTGTGTTAAGTTTCAGACAACATGAATGTTAACACAGGTTTTAGGCGAATGTTGGCATGCCAGAGCTGTTATCATGCAGCAAGTGTTAAGCCCCCCTACTCATGGAGTATTTAAGTGGTTAGTTTTGACAAAATTAGGTTCTCTAAAACTAAAAAGACACTTTTGTGATAGCACTTTGACTTTGGTGGTTTTGTTTTTGGAATCTATATTAACTAAGAAATGTGAACAGTGATTTTAAGGTGGTTACATTTTGTTTGCAGAACTATTCATTTTTAAGTTGAAGAATTACACAGATATGTGCAGTGAATTTTCATGTTTAATATTCATCAGTATTTTCCTCTTAATTATACAAGATGTGTAGAACATACATTTAAAAAGATTACTAGTTTAAAAATAGCTTTGTGTCTTTAATTTTTATGCTAGAGAGGAAGTTATTCTACCTATTTTAAGTAGGAAAGTGAGATCTCTACATTTTTGGTTTATTGTTTGCTGTAATTGTTTGAATCTGCCTCAAATTGTAGTCTGATTATTTATCTTGATCTTCATTTTGTAAAGATTGTATAATTATATAACAAAATGTACCTAGAATTGGTGTCATTTGAGCACTGATAGTGACAACATTTTCAGTAATTTCTTTCTTCTTTTCTCATTTGAGATCCCATAAAAACTGCCCAAGGGTCTCTTTCACTAAAAGCATACAGACTAACTCCTAAACTGATGGAAGTTTGTAAGGAGAAGGATTTTTCCCCTGAAGCGTAAGTATTTGAGGGCCTAGGAGGCATAAGGTGAAAGGTGGGTATTTTTCTCGTTTTTGTTTACCACATTTATTGACTCGTAGGTGTGGTGTGGTAATGTGTGGCCCATGGGTGACGATAGAAGTTTTATGCATGCCCGAGTGCTACTTGCTTTTTTCCTTTCCACATTTAAATCATTCTTTAGGGAATTTCTCATCTGTTCTTACCAAGGGTGAATTCAGTTAGAGTGAAAATTAGCTACCAGATTTAAGAAATAAATGATTGTCTAAAGGGACATGAAAAGAGTGATCAGCGGCTGTCAGAGTGTAATAAGTCACAGTCACACAGGCTGTGGAGCTCTATGTCTTATTCTTTGAGCCCCTATTCTTATGGGGGTGGGAAATATATAAACATTTTAAGGCTTCAAGAAAGAGTATGGCTTACTGAAAATTTTGTAGGTGACAGGTATACTGAGAATTAACTGATAGAGCTGTTTTGGGATTCTGTTTAATGGTGTTGGAATTTTTACATTTATATTTAGAATTCTTCCATTTTCTATTAAACGTAGATGTTTTTATTTCTTTAAAGTTAGTGGCGTTGACTTTATGTGGGACAGTTCATGTCAGTTTTCCCATATGGCTTCTAAAAACATAAGATCCGTGGCAACTCTGAGCAGCTGTGTCCTTTCTGCGTTCTGAACTACTGTACGTGGGGACTAGTGCTCTGTTACTTGTTCATCTCTAGTACAGTAGGCTTTTACACCTACAGTGCATCTTAGAAGGGTACAGGCGAACCTTACTAAATGCAAAATACAAATGTCTTCATATAATAACTGAGAAAATGCCAGGAAGGCTGTTAATCAGTGTGATGAAAATAGTTAAGGTTGTATATGAAACCAGCACATTGTACCCCTTGATTGCACTATTGTACACAGCTATGATTTAATAATAAAGGCAATAAAATAAAAAAAAATAAAGTGAACTTTCTAAGAAATAGAGTGTTTATCTTTTCTAGCTGTTTATTTTCGATTAAGTTTTAGATGGAGGTTGTACAGCATAACTTATTGTGACATTTAAATTTTAGTATCATTGAAATTTTAAGGATACCTGATTACAAAGAATGTACAGTCTCTTTTGCCAAGAATCTTATTTTCTGGCTTCAGCTCAAATACCTATCTTTTTCAGAGTTATGCTTGACTTTGTAAAAAACTAGTTTCTCCCTCTTTTTAAGAGTGCTAATGAAACAAAGATCCCGGAGAGAGCCTGTAATTAGGGAAAATGTATGAAATAGTCAATTTAACACTTACATCTGACCATCAGACTAAAGTATTTTTAACATGCATCACAGATTGAAAAAAGCAAATATCACCTTTGAGCACATGTTTGAAGAAGTGCCGATTGTAATTAAAAATTCACATCTGATCAACGTCCTAATGTGGGAACTTGAAAAGAAATCAGCTGTAGCAGATAAACATGAATTGCTCAGCCTTGCTAGCAGGTAAGTGGCCCTACCTAATGAAAAGTCCCTTTATTGTAACTTTCTGCAGAAGTTTTTTTCCCCACAGACTTTACCTGTGAAACAAGAAGATTCCTTAAGGACATTTTGAAGTTGCTAAGATGCGTGTAACTTGTAGTGTTTGTCTGGCCCTGTTAAAATCCCAGAGGGGTAAAAAGCCAAACTGATAGAGTGAAACACATGCATTGTTTGAATATTAATTGCTCCTATTAAAAGAACCCTCTATGGCCTTTTTGGCTTTATTATTTGTGCTTTGATATGTAAATGGATGTAGGGGGTGGGGCTTTTTTATTTAGCTCAGTTTTATTTATTGTACACTATCCTGAGAAGCTTGTGGTATTGTCTGGATATTTAATAATGCTCAGGAGAACAGATATACTTTTTTTTAACCAGTTACACTCGCCTTTGTTCAGATACATGCTCTGTCAGTAAACTTCTAGTTGTTTAAGTTTTTTAACTAAAATTGGACTTTTCTAAAGCTGATGCAGGCTTTTGCTATCTTAGACATTTGGTGATAGGATTCTCTCTAAAGTGACTGCTTTAGTTATCTAGTTGCTAAAATAATGTTCATTATATTGGTAAATTGGTTTATTGTGTATGTGACTGAGGTATTCTAAACCAGATTGTTTCCTTTATGAAATTAATGTTTATTTTGCATCTGTTGATTACTCTTAACAGAAATATGAACAGTATCATGTATATAGCTTCTGTATGTCCTTTAAGCTTTTTTAGTGATTTTTTGTGTGTGTTGGGGAGGGGGGAGGAGGCTAGCCATAGAGCTGTAGAATGAAATTAAATGGGCAGAAGGTAATCAGGCAACGTGTTTATTGTCTGAAAGAAAGAAGGTATATTTTCTTAAGCAACCAGTTTGGAGCAGAAGTGCAATTATTTATCAGTTTTCTAGTTATCCTAGATAAAAGCTTATAAAAAAATACAGAATTTATACTTCCTTGACATAAGACAAGTGAGATGAGATGAACCCAGGGAAGACCAGAGACACTGATGTTCTTTCTTCCACCTTCCATTGCATTAGTCCATCACAAGACCGCTAGAAAGTCTCTACAGGGCTGTGAGATGGAAACTGAATGTAAATGAAGTGTTAAGTGACACAGCCAGGTTTCAAGGCTAATTTGGCACCAAAGCGTATACTGTTTGACTGCAAACCTATATGCATAAAATCTTTTAATTCGTCTATTTTAGGAGGTCATATTTTTCTTTATTGCTTTTACAAACACACTTAGCGTACCTGCATTTACGCATTGAGTTAAGAACCTTTTTCAGCATGCAGGGTTACAATTTGATATGTAGTAAGTATATAGTTATATAATTATTTTAAATTTACTACATGAAAGCTTTTACTCATATAATTTATGTCTTCACCTTTCCCCAAGCTTCCTTTATTGAGCATACAAAACAAATACAGCCCTTATGGTGCTTTCATATTACCACAGAGCTGGTCTGTAATGTCCGTTTGTCCAAAGAGCATTTATAATGACTGAGAAAGTGTTCCCAGTTTACTGTAGCCACTCAGAGCTAGACAGACATTTCAATATAGCTTTTATCTTCTGTATTTTTATGTGTAACAGGAAGAGAAGCCTTTGCTTTCCATGTGAAAGTATTTAAAGGGTAAATTAGTGTTCCTGCTGCGAGAAAAAAGGGGAAGCAGGACTTGTACTAGTGGACTATTATGTTGAACCAAATTACTAATACTGTTTAGAAATACTGAAATTTATTGTTCATACATGTCAGTTTTTAATTTCTAACATCAATAGTGTGATGACAGTTATGAAACCAGTTGCCAGAAACCATTTTTATGCAGGGTGCTACTGGGGTGTTGAATGGGGGGCGGGGCTCTCCCAGAGGAGAGGCGCAGATGGATGTCCTGGGGGCAACCACTGCCCACCTCTTTCCTTTACCATTCTGCTTGGTCTTCCCTTTTACAACCTATATGTGGGTACCAATTTCTTCATTTACTTGGTAAATGTACTCTGTGTTCTGAATAAAATTTATTATATTCCCTTGTGTTAAAAAAATCCCAATTTTATATTTTAATTTTGTTAGATGGAAATTCTACTTATGCTTATTCCATAATAGCCTTTATTGATTTTTTAAAAATCTCTTACAAAGTCTTCAGCTTTTACGCATGAAAAACAATTTTCTTTTTATTTCTTCTTTCAAAACATAAAGTAAGAATGAGCATTATACCTTAATGATGATTCGCATAAATTAATACTGTAGCCAGGCCAGATGTAACACTCTGTATCTTAGTTTATCTCTGTTTAAGTTATCTCTTTTCATTTCTGTTTCCTTGGTAATAAAAGAAAAGGTTGTATTATTGAAATTCCTAACAGTAAGTTTGTGTTTCAGTCTCTTAGTTGACTTGGTACTGAAAAGATTCCCCACAGAATTGTTCTTGGTTCAATAACCAAGAACAATTGGTTTCTGTGAATGTTACCTATTGGATACTTTGGTATTACTAATTCCTGGTGCCCTTCAAGGCCTGTACACAGATTCTTGAGTTTTTCCAATAGATTGTTGAAGAGCATCATAATATAAATATTACAGAATACTTAAAGTTTATATATTTGTACTGCAGCAGGGTTCTTTCATATAATTACACATTTTTGAGCACATATTAGTATTTTATATTAAAGACATCTTTTTGGTGAAGAAGGAGGGATGTGTATTTTATTAGTACTTTTCTAATTGCTAAAATCAGTATAGTCAGTTGCCTGACTGGGTACAAATATTAGACTTTTAAGGTCTATGTGAATATGTTAGACTTTTCTCTGCATGTGGCAGCACCTCTCCTTTGTTTTTGTCCAGCGTCGCTGATCTACTAACATCCCAGCCACGGGCTTGGTGGTGTTATTCCCTTTATCTGATGTCCTTTTGCACTTACTGGCATAAATTACTTACTGAACAACTAATCATGTAGTTAATGGTATTTCTTACTTAATATAGCTCTTTGGGCCTCAATACATTCATTAGTGTAGTGAAAATGAAAGGATCAGTTCCCTGAGAGCAATCCTTACCTGTCTTCTTGCCTTCTTGGGACATCAGTAGGTTAATTGTTCTACTTCCTTATGGATTTTTCAGTTCCTTTCTATACTACTCGTTCTTTTTTTGTTAACTTTATAACTTTTTCCCCATTCAATAAGTTTTTAAATGTTCCTCAAATTGAAAGAATTATGCAGTGAATACCCACCTATAAACGTTTAACCTAGATTCACCAATTGTATATCTTGCCACAGTTGCACCCACTCTCTATCTGTATACATAAGCTTGTGCTTTACCCCCCGAATTATTTAAAAGTAAATTATAGATATGACTTTTAATCCCTAAATAGTTAAGCAGGCGTCTCTTAAAAATAAGAACATTTAAACTTGTCTTAAAATAATAAACTGGCAAAAAGGAAACCTTTTTGACCTCATACCATTAGTATCCATGTCCTCTCAGCTTTGCTGCATGTTTTTGTTTTATAGTCAGATTTCTTGATAAGAGTTTCCTACGCATCTACTGTCTGCATCTGTTTTAAGGTTAAAAATGACTCACAAAATTACAATGGAATAAGATAAATAAGAAATAAAATTTAATATGTTAGAAGCACTTGATTCTTAGACAGACGAAGTCATTAGGCCAAGTTAATGGGCAAAAGTTATCTAGGTAGTACCCAACTGAGGTTAAAAGGTAAATTTATTCACACACACCTATTCTGTGCTCTTTCTATTATTTGAAACAGAGCTAAAACTTTCTTTTATTTTGTGCACGGTTTTTGGTTGGGGCTAGGTTTGGACCCACCGCCTCCAGCATATGGGGTCAGCACCCTACTCCTTTGAGCCACAGGCGCCGCCCAAGAGCTAAAACTTTCTAATTTTCTTCATGTTGCAGATGGGATCCATAATTTAATTGGATTTATTTTTCATTTATTCCCAGTATTCTGAACCTGTTTCTTTCCCAGTCTTTTCCTTCTCTATAATCTAATAACCAGCCAGTTGGCTGCTTAGGCCAGGAAACTGAGAGTCACCCTTGCTTCCTGTCTCTTAGCCCACATTAGAAAAAGATTGTCAGTTCTGCCTCCACAGAGGGCCTATTTATGCTCACTTTTCTCTGTGCTCACTGCCACTATCCTAGTTCAAGCCACCACTGTTTCTCTCTGGAATATCACGATAGATTATTGAAGGAGTAGATGGCAGTTTATAAAACAAATAAAAATTGACTGTGGTGACTGTTTTAAAGTGTACAGTTCAGTAGTTTTAGTATATTCCTAATATTGTGCAACCACTATGAATTCTAGGACATTGTCATCACCTCAAACAGAAACCTACTAAATTCCCTGACCCCCATCCCTTTGCAGCCACAACTTACTTTCTGTCTCTGGATTTGCCTGTTCCAGATGTTTCATCAAGTGGGATCCTGCAATAAGTGGACCTGTGTCTGTCTGCTTTAATGTCTTCTTCTTTGCATATTGTTTTCTAGATTCATCCATGATGTAGCATGGATCAGTACATTATTCTTGTTAGGCCTGCATAATATTCTGTTGTATGGATATACCACAATTTGTTTATCCATTGTCTGATGGGTTTTGGGTTATTTCTACTTTTGGGGTATTATGAATAATGCAGCTATTACCATCCTTGTACACGGTTTTATGTAGCATGTATTTTCAATTTTCTTGGATATATACATAGGACTGTAATTTCTAGGTCATGTGGTAATCTTTTTAGCTTTTTGAGGAACCTCAAACTTATTTTCCAGAGCAGCTACATAATATTACATTTCCACCCCTGTACGAGTTTCAGTTTCTCCTCATCCCTGCTAACGTCCCACAGTAGACTCTTAACTGATCTCCTGGTTTCTGCTCTCCAATCTGTCTGCCTAGCAACAGAGGGATCATTTTAAAATTTAAGCCCAAACATGCATAACTCCAGTAGTGCATCATGAATACCATCCACGTTGGAGTTGAGAGGTCTCATTCACCAAACCACATCGTTGGGGAGCTGTGCTAAGGTGCTTTTCTGGCCTTCCTAACCTGTTCACTGTGCTCCAGCCAGGCCAGGCCTCTTCCTTTTTATCAACTCTAGGTAGTTCTTGCCCATCTCAGGCCTTTAGCACTTGTACTCTTTTGCTTAGAATCCTTTTTCCATGGCTGACTCCTAATTTTTTTTTTTTCCTTCAGCCTGCCTCCTCAAAGAGATACCCTGATCATACCATCAAAAGTGACTTTTCCCTTTACTCTTCCCTCCTTCCCCCCATTTGTAATTAATTATCCGCTCCATGAAGAGAGAGTCTATGCATGTCTCATTCACTGTTGTCTTCCTATTTCCTAATACTCAGGCTGACACATAATAGGAGTTTAATAAATATCTGTTTGAAATTAATAAATGGGTAACTACTCCTGTCAGCTAGCTATTTCTAGAGTATGTATGTATAGTAACTACATGGCAGGAGACGTTCTAGGGAGTCATCAGTGAATACGATGGTCAGATATTAAATAACTGAGCTGCAATAGAAATTTCTAGAGAGAAGCAGTAATATGAAAGACTGTACTGCAAATTAAGGGAAAGGAGCTGCTTTGGCCAGCTTTGCAGAAAAAAATGCTATTTATTGAACCTATACAGAAATCCTGTTCTAGAGTCTTAATCCATTTGCACGGTTCTTTCCCATGTCTACTGATTTAAATGCTCTGGAGCACATCATGGGAGTGGGGATAGAATACTGTTATAGAATAGGGTTCTGGAGTACTAAACTTAAACTTCTTTTTTAAAAAAAAAAATTGCGTTGTTAATGTCTCTGTAGGTATATTTAACATTTCCTACCCTAACATACCTATGCTTTCACAGTAAGAAAGTGAGCTATTTCAGATACCCCTGAGATGCTAGTTCAGGGTATGCAATGGAAAGTTCAGCAACAAGCTGACTTAGAATTTGTCCTCTACTCTTGCTTTTTGATGTATGTGTGCTCGCATTTTTTTTTTTTTTTTAAGCAAAAAGGAGATCAAGTTCCTATCTCAGAAGTGTTTAGAGCAGTGATAGAGCCATAACTTCAAATAAGATATGACTATATATTTACTTCACATTTCAGCAATCATTTGGGGAAAAATCTGCAGTTGCTGATGGACAGAGTGGATGATATGAGCCAAGATATAGTTAAATACAACACATACATGAGGAATACGAGTAAACAACAACAGCAGAAACATCAGGTTGGTCTTATGGAAAAATTCAGCAAACGTTCTTTTCTAAGTATGATGCTTCAAGAGTTATCTCCAAAATGTTGTAAGTTATCTTTGGTAAAGCATTGACTATTTGGTAGTATCTATCATTTTAAAAGATTGATTTTTATATGGGTGTTCATAATATATTATTTACTTAGTATTTTCAAAATACCTATGTTAAAGATTGCCCTGGTGTATTAAGCCCAGAGTATAATACCGTAATGCCAAGGTTATGCAAATAAGAGATACATTTATTGAGAAAATCAGAGGCAGAAGATTCCAGAGTGTCACAGCTCATTTCTTTACTAACTATAATTGGTTTGGTAGTGGCTCATTGCAGCATAGTTAGCAATCTTCAGTTCATTTAAAAAATTGAGCAATTGTGATTAAGAGCAAGCAATTTTGATAGGACATAATAGACCAACTGCTGTGAAGTAAATAGTATAATGCAGACAGAACCCTAGAACTACCTGGATATTCTGATGTGCACATATGTACTGCTATGGCCACTTAACCCTTTCCTTGCTCATGTTGCTTGAAGGCCAGATGTTTCACAGTTCCTGGAATAATTGTTTTGGACTACTTTGCTCTGAAATGTTTCTAGCATTTGATTCAAAGATAGGTTGATTCCAGAATGTTTATCTGTGAAGGTAGTGTTTATATATGACTGACTACTCTGTGTTCGTTAAAATGTGTTTTAAATATAGATTCCTAGGCACAACTAAGTGGTTCCAAAACACTGTCATTTAAAAAAATTTTCTAGTATCAGAGTTCATATAGCGTATATGGTGAAATTTAAACTACTTTGTTTCTACGACACTCAGAATTGAGATAAAATATATAAATCTGTAAAGTATGTTTTTTAACTGAAAAGATGGTGGTAGTTATAAATTGCTGATAAACTGGTGGTGGTTACAAATCTCTGATAATCTGGGAAGGGAGTGAACCACCCCAGCTTTATTTCATTCTCTTGCTTGTTCTGCCTATATGTAACGGATTTCCTTGGGCTATCTAATTGATTATCTGTCATCTCTGAGACAGCTGATCTTGGAAACCAGTCTTACAGCTACCTTTCAGAGTTTGAGTATGTCTTAAAATTTGTCGTGTGGCATTTCTTCATACCTATGTGGCATTTCTTTGTACTTACCAGTACCATCTATACTCTTGGTAGATTTGTCTTACTTCTGCATTGTACCTCACAATAAGTACAGAAATCTGTGCAATGCAAGTTACCTTGTTTAACTGTCATTTCCATCGGTCTTCACAGGAATTCCAAGACTTTTAATTTTTACTAGCCATCCCCCTCCCCTTTGTTTTCTTATTACCTGACATTTTTAAGGCTGTGTGTGTTTTGTTTTCTTCACTGTTTGATATAAAACACAGCTGTTAGCTCTTACTGTTATTGATATATAAGTTTATATTTGGTCAATCTAGACTTTGAGACCATTTAAAGCATTGTCTCAATGTCCTTAGCTAAAGCACAAATCTGTTAAGAATAGTAATGATTTTAATAACATCATTGGTATTGCTATTTTAGATCAATGGAGATAAAGTTGAAAGAATTCCCAGTGTGGTAGTTCAGTGGTTAGTTGTTAAAGGTAGGGTGAATCATTCACTCCCCCATTGTCATGAATGATACAGTTACTCCCTTGCCCTCACTAATCCTGAGCTTCTTTTTCTTTTAAGCATACTGCTACTTAACATAATCAGTTTTGTTTTCTGAGTCATTAGTTATAGACTTAGAGCTCAGAGTGACACTAGAGTTTATAACAAAGGAATTTTCTTCTACTATTGACAGATTTAACTTCTTAGAAGCAAGTTATCAAATACTGTCAGTCATCACACTGCGATTAGAACCCAAAGCAATGGAGTTTTGCTGGTTGTGCAAGCAAGGGGTCTTTTTTTCTCCTCAGAAAAAAATATCCAAATAAATTTTCCCTTTGAATTTTAGTATCAGCAGCGTCGCCAACAGGAGAACATGCAGCGTCAGAGCCGAGGGGAACCCCCACTACCTGAGGAGGACCTGTCCAAACTCTTCAAACCATTGCAGCCCCCTGCCAGGATGGACTCCCTGCTCATCGCAGGTATTGTTATACCTAGCTGGTTTTCTCTGTTGCTTTGGAAGCCAAAGACAACGAGCTGGTATATTTTAATTCGTTACAGGGTGAATTTGAATCTAGCGCCTATAATAACTGAAATTTAAGAACTCGTAAGTCTCAGGTCCTATCAGCGCTTCATTCTGTGGTTATCTAAAAACTTTTGAGATGGCATTATAAACTTTCTAAAATGGAAAGGTTTTATTTATCTTTCATGGAGAAAAAATGTTTATAATCCCATAATGCCAAAGATCATTTAGGTCAGTCCCCTTACTTTTCCTCTTCTTGCCTAGCACTGTACAGTGGGTACTTGAATTAATTCAAGAAAATATTTCCCTTACTTTGGCTTAAATTTTGATAAAAATACAAGTGTAATTCTGGATGAACTTTCTCTGGGTATAGTTAACATTTAGCACCATCTTTAAGCTGCAAAAATCCTGTGTCCTATTCTAGGACTTGAGTTTGAATATATAACATTCGTGTTTTTATTTGGCTATTATCTTATTTCTGTACAAATGATAAATGCTAAGTGATTCGATTAGTTAACCGTGAGAGATTTTATTAGAGTGAAAATGCTACTTAATGAAAAGCTGATCTTCTGCTATTTCTTGTTTCTACTGACATGTTTTTAATGTGGAAGAAAATATTCAAATTCCTAAAAGCTTTCTCATCCACATATAAATTTGGGAAGCCAATTCAATAATTCCTTTCTTAAGGTTCAATTCAAACAGAATCATGTGTCTTATACTTTCAAGAAATGTTGCATCCTCAGCTTTAAGACATAAAAAACAATGGTGGAGCCCTTTCTCAAGTGGACCCTCTGTTCTTATTCTGTCTTGGTTCAGAGGAATAATGTTGAGTGTCTAAAAGCACAGACTGAAAACCACTGTATGTGTTCACATCTGGGTCAGGCAGGTCTGGCTGGATGGCAGTTCTGGAGTTTCACTGTTGGTGTCCTTTCTCTGCTGAGGTGAGCCAGTGCCAGTTTCTTGGTGCAGTGTCCCTCTAATTTGCATAGTTTTCCAGTCTTTTTTATCTCATAGCACCCATGAGCCTATAGTTAAACTATACACATTTGAACAAAAGCGAAGGACTCCAGCACCATTTCATTTCATTACATTTTGATCAACAACGAATATGTTCTTAGGACTTTTTAAAGGTATTTTTTCTTCATTCTGTGTTTAGTCACGAATGGAAGATAATTTATTTTTATAAGAACATAGATTCCTTATCTCTTATGGAAAAATAGACTTCTTAGAAACTCTTGATTCAAAAACAAAATACTGATGATTCTTTATCATGTTGTTTTCTTGTTTGACTAGTGTTCTGGGACATTTTACAATTTTTGGAACATTATAACCCTCTTTTTCTCTTTTTGAAATGCACAGGCCAGATTAACACTTACTGCCAGAACATCAAGGAGTTCACTGCTCAAAACTTAGGCAAACTCTTCATGGCCCAGGCTCTTCAAGAATACAACAACTAAGGAAAGGAAGTTGACAGAAAAGAAGTTAACATGGACTCTTGAGATCACACCAGGGCTCCTGTTGGAGGAAATATATTTGCATATTTTAAAACACAGGATGTCTTTGATAAGATTGCCATTTTAGACTGTAATATCTTTCTAATCAATAATAAAAGAAAACAAAATTTTGACTGCTTGCTTACTTGATTTTATATATATTTTATCTTTCTTCCTTTTGCTTTGCTTAGCTTATACTTGTTCATTTCTCAAAAATAAAACTTGATTTCACCAGAATTTTCTGCAGACTCAGAACTGTAGGCCTCTACTCACTACCTTTACAGCCTCCTTGAGTGCCACATTTCAACTATGTGTTCCAGTATTGCTTGGCCCGAGTCTTGACCTGGAGGCCCTGGCACCTACTGTGACTTTTTGCGCTTCATTGCTCAGAAATGAGCACCCAGGAAGCCCAGACTTCATGTACTTCCCCAGACATCTCTGGAATCACTTAACCACCTTTCATCCTCCTTGGTGATGGTCAACAGTCCCTGTACTCAGGCCATTGGACACAGGAATTTTTTTTAAAGGTAATTCACAAGAGGACCACATTTCATATGAAAGTGAAATTCATATTTTATATTACTCAGGACTTCATGTTTATAATTCCATGAAATAAACTTCATGTTTATAACCATGAAATAACCTTCTGCTACAGTGAGTGTTGTAAGTAGGGAAGAAAGAATTGGAAGAACAGAAGTACATTGAACAAATATGTTTTAGTAATTTTATATTTGAAACATTATCAAAGATCCCCTCCATCTCCTTTTTTTTTTTGAGACAGAGACTCTGTTGCCTGTGTTAGCAACAGAGCAACCTCAAACTCCTGGGCTCTAGCAATCCTCCTGCCTCAGCCTCCTGAGTAGGTGGGATTACAAGTGTCTGCCACAATACCCGGCTGGTTTTTCTTTGCTTTTGTTAGTAGAGATGGTGTCTCGTTCTGTCTCGGGCTGGTCTCTTCACGATCCTGCTATTTAACACCAAGTCAGTGAGGTCTCCCAGCTGGTGGAGACTCTTAGATGGTAGTCTTCTAGGAGGATTATCCAAAAAGGAGATGGGCAAATGATAAGGATAGCTGAGAAACCCAATTTTTCAACATTGTTTAGGAGGCTCCCTGGGACTCTGGGATCAGACAGCAGGATTGAAACCTTGCTCTCCCGCCTTTAGTGTGTTCTCTAGCAGATCACTTAACGTTCTGTGCCTCGCTTTCATCCAGATGAGAGGTGGGAACAAGCGCCTCACCTCACAGGGGTTTTGAGTGTGGAAGTTCACTGGGAATTAGGATAAAGCAAGCAGAGTGGTGCCTGATATCCAGCAGCCGCTTCTGTATTTATGATGCACGATGCACTCCAGGCCGTCTATCCAGGAGGTTGGGTTGTTAGTTGGGTTTTGCTTTTAAAAAGTTCAGCATCTTGACCATTGGCAAACTCCAGTATGTGTGAATATGTGATTATCTCCCTAGGATAAATTCCTAGAAGTGGACTTATTGGTCAAAGGGTATATAAAGTATTAAGACTCTTCTTACCTGTTTTGCCAAATTGCCTTCAAGAAAGGTTCATCACGCCCACCCACAATGACCCCTTTGAATCAGCACACATCTGAGTGTGCCTGTGTTAGGCAGAGGGGTTATGTTCTTGATAGATAAAACCTGTCATGATCTCTGTCCTTGTAGATTATATACTCTGTTGCTTTGTTTTCTTGCATTCTAACTGACTCGATTTGGAATTTTACTGTTGAACACAGCACCCTTAAAGTACTAAGGAGCAGGGTGGCACCTGTGGCTCAGTGGGTAGGGTGCCAGCCCCATATACCGAGGGTGGTGGGTTCTAACCTGATTCTGGCCAAACTGCAACAAAAAAATAGCCAGGCATTCTGGGAGGTGCCTGTAGTGCCAGCTACTCAGGAGGCTGAGGCAAGAGAATTGCTTGAGCCCAGGAGTTGGCAGTTGCTGTGAGTTGTGATGCCATGGCACTCTACCAAGGGCAATAAAGTAAGACTCTTTCTCTAAAAAAAAAAAAAGTATTAAGGAACAAAATAAAAGGAAGGAAAATCAGTTTAAACATAACCTTAATTAGTGTATGTCTCATAGTATAAGATTAATTTTTAACAGTCAATTCAGTTATGTTTTTTAAAGGTGTGACTCTTAAGTTCCTTATGATGGTTTAGATTTCCATAACTCTGCAACATGTACCTAACGGGAGATTTCAGTAATTTTTGATTTAGGAGTTATTGTAGTGGGAAAAACTGTTTAGGAAAACATGTCAGTGGAAATTAAATCGCCACAGTATGGAGTGTTAGGGAATAGCTTCTGTTCATCCTTTGATTTGCGTGCTATATTCTGACATTTTTCAGGAACAAATACATGTGGTTCATCTTCTATAAATATTTGCAGTTTCTTCAAGTTGAAATGAGAAAAGCTCATAAACTGAGTACTAGGTCTAATAAATCATTTACTTATCCAAGAACGAAAAGACAAGAAAAGCCAGCATGTTAATCTAATGGAAAATTGAATGTTTAGAACCAAGACAGTAGAAGTACTTCCTAAATGCCTAGATTTGGGCATCTTTTTCTATGATAGTTCTGTACTTTTTTAATCCTTTTTGATTTAAGAAGTATTTATCAAGTACCTACTGTGTGTAAAGCACAGATCCTGTCTCTGAGCTTATTCCTCAAATGACCCAAGAGAGAAAGATGAAGTCTTAAGTGCCTTGGATAATGCTTCGGGCTATCTCAATAGGCGAAGGCTTCCCCTTTGGATGAACAGAAGGAGTGACCGTGGGCAGTAGCTTGTAATGAAGGGAAGGGTGGAGATCTGGGTCTATTAAGACTCAGGAGCATCATTGTTTCTGCATCCCATACCCTGAGTGGTGCGATGCAGGTGGTGGAAGCTGCTCTTGTGTGGTGATTCCCAATTTAAAGTCTGAAACTCTGTATGGATTGCAAGGGGGATTGATCTGACTCTAAATTACTTCAGGAGCAGAGTGGGGTTGTGGGGAGCCAGAGCTGTTGGGAATTAGAGTTCACTAGAGCAAAATGCTGTGGCCCATTGCTTTGAGATGCCTTTTTACAGAAATGGGCACTCCCTATAAGGCACGATAAATCTCCTTGGCTACACAGTTACTGGCAGAACCTACAGTAGCCAAAAGTGATTTTAGAGCTACAGCCTATGGGTTCAAGGAACAGTTTCCAAGAGACACGACTCTCAACATGGGGAGTTTGGGTTATTCTACAGGAGTTCAATGCATCCCAGACATTTCTTCCTCCGAGTACATGCCTTCTCCTTATTCTCAGAGGCTGTTAAGCCCTCATGTCCATTGTCATGTTATCTGTTTATTAGAGTCACAATTTGATTTCATGGGGTTTCCCAGTGTTTTTCAATCTTTTTTATCTCACGGCACTCTTGAGCCTATAGTTAAATTTCTCTGGCACACTTAAATTATATTGAACAACAACAAAAAAAGAGTTTAAAAAAAGCACTTACTGTGCTTTGAACTTCTTTCAGAAGTAATTAGTGATCTTTAAAAATTTTTGCAGCATATCTAAGCTCCTTTCTCCTCAGGCTGGTTGAAAAATCACTGGATTAGGTACTGAGGTCAATTACATTTTCTTCTAATTATGAATTATACAATGCATTTTCAGTTATTTCATTGAGTCAATGGTGAGCAGCCTGCTAAAGATTGAATAGCCTCAGTGTTACTGGCTTAAGTATTTATTATGTGGAGCCCTCTTGAGTTGAGGGGATAGGAGGTGCAGTGCTGAATTCATGCGTGGTCCAGGCCAGGCTTCAAGTCCTTCCTCTTAAAGAGGTTGCAGATACCTGTTCTTTCCATGTGTAGGCCCCACCCTCCAAAAAAAAAGTACAAGAAAATTCTCATCCTGATGTTGTCCTATAAAGAAAAGATGATTTTTCTCTTTTAGTCCAAAGATGTCACATTTGAACAAAAGTGAAGGACTCCAGCACCTTTTCATCAGACCCTTAGCAGTGCAGAGCAGTCCATTTCCAAGTATCCTTATTTAAAGTTGATTGCAGTAGGAAAATAATTCTTATTGCTTCTGGCATTTATGTCAAACTTAAGACATAAACTCAGGCGTCACTTTCATTTCCTTCTGTAATATTTTTTTCATTGACCCTTCTCCAGGGCACAGCCATTTCTGGCATCCTCCATCTTCTTTTGTGGATATGGAAGCAAAGCATTTGTTTAACTTTCAGCAGTGTTTACCGCTCCGACGGTAAATGGTCCTTGCCTTCTCATCTCGGACCATGGTCTCTCTTGCCAATGTCTCACTTTCTGTGTGCTGGAAACACACACAGTTCTTAGTTTGTCAAGTCCTCTGGTTAATCTTTCCCCCTCCTTTGTTTATCTTGTCATTTGACTTTCACTTGCTAACTCATTCCTAATTTCAATCTGCCAATGATTAGTTTTGATTTTTGCATCCTTTTTCATTCTGAGGTTTTAAAATTGCATTTGCTTTTTTTAAAATAGTCACAAAGATTTTAATTTTTCCCTGATCTAATCATGCATCTTTAAATATCTTAATTCTCCAATCAGGGAGGAAAATATCTCAGTAACCTCATCTCCTAGATCACAATGGTAAGGGTCTATTTTTCCCTTTGATGCACGCAGCTCCCATTATTGCTAATGAAAGGTCTTCATGTGCATTAAGGGGAAACTAGACCTCTAATGAGATGCAGAGAGGAATCGCAGCTGATGACTCCACTTCTAGCCCACTGTACTATAACAAATGCACTCTTGGGAGGCAATGGGCCAAAGAAATACAAAATATATGTGCTGCCTACATAAAATGACTCATCCGGTTTTAATGAACGGGACATAGGTATTGTTTGACTTTTAGTCTAATGCTCCATATTCCATACCTGCCAAAGGAGGCCCCTATTATGGAGGCAGAAGACTTGGTGCTTGAAGAATGCAAATAGATATATTTGAAATAACTTTCAGGAATATTGTCCAAATTAATACATTATTTTTATAGTTCATAAAGTACTTGCTTATAGATGGTCTCCTTAGGAATGAGAAAAGAGTACAAATGCAGGGCAGCGCCTGGGGCTCAAAGGAGTAGGGTGCCAGCCCCATGTGCTGGAGGAGGCAGGTTCAAACCCAGCCCTGGACAAAAACTGCAAAAAAAAAAAAAAAGTACAAATGCATTAAGAATCCAGGGCGCTTGGTACTGAATACTCTAAAGGAAGGAGACACAATTCCTGCCCAGGGATGATGAAACCAAACTTCAAAAAGGTTATGGTTACCTGAAGCTCGCCCAGCCCTGGCTCCAGTGCTGTGGTACTCTGACCAGTAACACAGCACAGCCTCCCTCCTCTGTGACTGGAGGGACCAGGTTGCTGTACATGGTTCCTGTTGGAACCTCTTCCTCCTTCATCTGACACCCTCATTTCTGTGGTGAGCCACGCCCTCCTGCCCCTATCAATTTCTGGGACGTGCTTCACCTGCTAATTCAGCCCACTCTCCAAATGGACAGGATCCCAGTGGTGAGTGAGGTCCCAGTGTGCATGCTAATAATCAGATCAGCGTGGACACTATCAGATCAGTGACCCTTTTCTGATAAATGAAAGTTGAGATTAAGGGAGGCTAGTGTCTATCCAGGTTCATTTCCAAATAAAAGCTTTCTCAGCTCTTGCTGGCTGTTTTATATTCAGGTTTGAGTAGCAGTGAGGGTAACACAGGAAGAATGAAAGAATGCTTCCTGGTGCCTAACACCTGGGTTTTTGTTCCCTGTCCCTTTCTGAGTCCTGTTTAAATTTTTGCCCTTGAATCTCACAGAAACACATTTGAGTCTTCTTAATAACACAGCCTAAGAATATGTCTATTATGTAAGAAAAATAACACTGCCTATTTTTCCTTCAACAACTTTGAATTGGTTTCTGTTGCTTTCAACTTCCAGAAAACCTAACCTAACTCATGTATGTGCCAATGTTTATTTGCTACTAGGCTTCAAATAGATTTGAAAAGGTGCAGCCTTAAGCAGCAATAGGAAAATAGATGTTACTGTATTTTGCAAATGAGTCAATAAGATTTTAGAGCAGGGAAGGACCTAGCTCTTTCTGCTACTACAGAGATTCTTATTCACAGATGTAGAAATAGATTCTGAGAGCTTTAAATATTGTTTCCAAAATAGCCTCGATCATTCACCTTTCTTTTGTATTATTCTATGCCTCAGTATTTCTTGAAGAGCTTTAATATTGCTCTTTACGTGAAGGTGACATTCTGTTGACAAAATGCTCTCTCATGTACCGTGGAATTGTTCTCTGTAGCATTTGGAACTTAAAGGTTGTGTACTCTCTCAAGAAGAAACAAAGAGTTAGGGGCTAATTTGAAATTTCTCACATCGCCCATCACCTTGATTATTCCTGCTGGGAAATGAATGGGAGAGGTGAGCTTTTACTGCTTTGCTGGAGATTGGTGGTGTAGGTGGCAGGGTCTTCTAAATTTGATTTGAAATGAAAATATTTCAAGCAAACAAAATTAGGCTAGATTCTTTTGACAGTGAAGTATTTCTTTAGAGATACGATGTCAGTTTTATTAAAGTCAAAATCAACATTGGAAAAAGAATACTTGAGGGTGTGTTTACGAGCTACTCCTGACAAAAAACGTGGGCAAAGTATAACTTGCCTTTGCCCCTGAAGTCTAAACTTATTGTGGTTTTGCGATGGTAAGGTGGAGTTTGTTCCTTCCCACTCTCAAACTTACAGAAGAAGGGAAACTGGAGTAATTTGTTAGGAACAAAGACATTTGCATTTGTGATGTTCATGTCATTCTGTTCATGCTTCTGTGAATTCACAAATGTACAGAAACTCAGAAATCATCTGGGGTAGGAGAGAGAGAAAGGGAAGGTGTTGATTTTGCATTTTTATGAAGTCTTGATGTGGCAAATCTCAGATGACAATCTCCCATCTTGTATCGACAGGCTGTGGAAATTTTGGGGTGCTCTGCTGTGAAGCAATTAGAGTCTGGCAACGCAAAACCTTCATGAATTCTGAAGATATTCAGTGTTAGCAGTAAATCGTTGCTCCCAATTTAAAGCACACTTAGCCAAAAAAGATTATCTTCTGATGTTCTCATTAACTGCAGGAAGAAAAACCAACCAGTAGGAGCAGCACTTTTCTTTAAAAAGAATTGAGTGCTCTTCACCCTATCAGTTCAGCACTTGTGAGTTAATCTTGACCTCTCATTTGGCAAGTGGGTTTTAGCTTCGCAAACAGAGTACACTGTCGGACAAAAGGAGAATTACGAAATTAAACTTTCAAAATGGTGAGCATTGTGGGTCATCCTCTGTGCAACAGAGATGTTAGGGCATCTTCTGGTGTTCATTTAACAAAAAGATATGTCAAGCACTGTGCTGAACACTGGGGAAGAAAGGGCAGGAAGTCCTGATCTGAGGATTTAACCAAGACCAGTGTCTCCCAAAGTGGGCCCACTTGCAAATTCGTCAGAAGTGCACGTTTTCAGGCCTGAGCCAGACTTACCAGGCTCAGAGGGTGGAGCCTAACCAACCACCTGCTGCTGTGTTATAACCAGCATCCCTGGTCATTCTGTTGCTTCCTCAAGTTTCCTCTACTACAGATAACTTACCATGGGGTCACATCCTGATAAACCCATCCTAAGCTAAACATATTTTATGTTGAAAAGGCCTTGATTACACCTAACATCAAAGCTTAGCCTAGCCTACCTGAAACCTGCTCAAAACACTTACAGTAGCCTACAGTTGGGCAAAAGCATCTATCACAAAGCCTATTTTATAATAAAGTGTGAATGTCTCATGAGATGTAGCTAATGCCATGCACTGTATTGTTCTCGTGATCGGGTGGGTTACTGGGAGCCGCAGCAGCACAGCCAGCAACATGGGAGAGAATCAGACCGTGTATCACGAGTCCAGAAAAAGATCAAAAGTCCAAACCTGAAGGATGACGGCTTTTGAAGTTGCATTGCTTTTGTACCACCGTAAAGTTGAAAAGTGATAAGTCAAACCATCCCAAGTCAGGGACTGTCTGCACAGTGGTTCCTGAATCTGGCTGTGTTGCTTGAGGAGTTGTCAGAAAAGTTGTTAAAAATTATTTAAAAAGTAAGTCTGAATTAAGGCTAGAGGTCTTGTTTCTTAAAGTTACCAGATGATTATGAACAAACAATGTAATAAATAATTACAGAGTAGCCACCTCAATCTCAAAGTGAGGAGGAGGGAGAGGAGAGCAAAAGGCTAGAAGGACTGAGGTCCAGAGAGCCGGGCCGGCGTGAGCCTGAGACAGAGCAGAGATCCATGCTGGCCACAGAGGCCCCCGTGAAGCAGCAGTGTAGACACCGCATCAAAAAAGACAGCGAGTGTGCGCCGCTTCACAACCTCGCACTGAAAACTCCTCTGTGACATTCGTTCTGTTTTGAAATCTGTGTTGAATCTTGGCAGTGAGAGGGAGAAATTGTGACAATCTGCCTCCTACCCTCTCCCTCAACTTCTCCTAATTGGGATCAAGGAGTCAGATAAAAAACAAAAACAGAGAAGATTAGAATACGTGTTATTTTTCTAGCAAAATATAATTTCTAAACACAAACCCCGCAATTTATGATTTATGGGAAAATCATGTTGATGTTGGAAAAAAAAAAATAATCACACTGTTCTCCGCCATGACGTTCAATTGAAATCATGTGTAATTTTGTCTGAACTGATATCCACAAAATATGACCTATGAAGGCTTTTCAGAGGCTTCTTGTGTATTTGAACACCATTGACAGAGCAGTTAAGATATTCAACGTGTGTGAAGAAGTCCTTCTTGAGCGCTTTTATAAAATTGCCCGGACAAAGTGCAGCTTTGCAAACTGCAAAGTCTCAGCACTAAGCCTAAAAATGGAGAATACCTCGCCACTTGCGGACAGCTATTCTGCGTACCTTAAGGCAACCGAAACAAATTGCCAGCAGTCTTGAAAACAGAATTCTCATCTTTCTTGCTGCCAATATCCTTTTTTTCCTCTTTGCTTCAACTTTTTTATTTTTGCACTGATTTTCTAAAAGCTTTTTTTAAACAGCATATAGAAATTTAGATTTAATTTGTTACAGCTTGCATTTAAAACTCTGGAAAGATGAGACGTAATTGGAAGATAACAGTAGCAGCTGCTTAACCAGTTGTTTCAAAATATGGCAACAAAATATTAAACTTGAGACTTGCTATTTTTGTACACAGATGTCTGTCATTGGTTATGATAGATTTCTAACCTTCCTACCAAGTTAATATTTTAGGAGGGGCCGAGCAAGGATGATATGACAAGCTATGGACTTATAGTGTTGGTAAAGAAAATTTGTAATAAACGGGACCCTGACTTTACGTACACAAGTAATTGTTCTCTCTTTTAAAAAGAAGAAAATAACAGCTTAGCAAATACTATGTTGCTTAATTGACCTGGACCAGAAGCCAGCCTCAGATTTTGGACACTACTGCAGGAAAAAGCCTGGAACTGATTCAGCACATAAATCGGAAGAATTTGGTAGAGGAAGAGTGAGCAGCTTTGATAGAAGATGCAGTTCATTTGCATCACTAAGGGGACGTGTGGGATGTTGAAGTGTATGAAATCTACATCTAATACTGTGCAGGGATGAAGCTTCATCATTCCTCTAACTACAACCAGCCTATAGCAGTAGCACGGACTGGTCAGGTTATTTTTGTGAAAACAGAGCAAAGGTACAGTGTGTCTCAAATTGGGCATGCCCAGAACAGTTGTGTGGCACCTCCTGCAGCCAGGGAAACAGAGATGGCAATCCCTATGATGGGGATGGAGGGAGCAGAAGTTATTTCCCAAAGTCTATTCTAAGAAATGCTAGTTTTGCGAGATTATTTGGGTAGGAATGCTAGTTTTGTGAGATTATTGGGTAGGAGGGAAACTTTTCTGTCAAATGACTTTGGGGAAAGGTTCGCTTAAACAGCAGCATGCTTTCACTTATTCACTGTGTGCCAGTGGGCCAGTGAATGGAGAGAAGAGTTTGATCTACACTAGCCTATTAAAAAGTGGCGATTTCATATGGTTCAGGCCAATTCTATTACCACATTCTATTACCAGATATATTAATGCGTATCTTATAGGATTGTAGGGAAAATGAAATAAGATGTGAGTAAAAGCTTTCTGTAATCATTGTAGCAAGCATTCATTAAGTAGTATTTGATGGTGTGGGCTGTGTAACCCAAACAATGAAACCATGGCGTTCTTGTTTCTAGCTGTAGCTCCTGGGACTGATATTGGATTTCAGGGGAACAAAACTGTACATCAGGGGTCAGCTGACATTTTTCTGTAAGGGGCCCGAAGTAAATATTTTAGGCTTTGTTTTGCTATATGGTTTCTATGGCAACTACTCAACTTCACCCTTGTAGTGGGAAGTCAGCCATAGATAACATGTAAATGAACGGGCGTGACTGTGTTCCAATAAAACTTTACTTACAAAGTCAGGCATTAGGCTGGATTTGGTCCTCAGGTTTATAGTTTTCTGGTCCTACATAAAGACAAAGGGAAGCAGTGAATTGTGAAGCCGTGAAGACTGAATTAGGAGTTTGGAAACCTAGGTTTTGGTTCCAATGACTGTGTTAAGTTGACTTCTTTGAGGCTTAATTCACTACTTTACCAAGTAGCTCAGTATTTTCTGCTCTAATAAAGTCACAAACTAGAAGAACATGGACAGAGATGCTATAAAGCAGTCTAAAATCCTATGCAAACGTACAGCATTTTTCTTAGGGCTATCATTTCATTCATCAAATTCATTTTTAGCATGAATCAGTACCATGCTGAGCTTTGAGGATATGGTTGTGAACAGGATAGATACTGCCCTTGTGTGTATGGAATTGTATTTATTTGGGAATTGTTGTTATACCAATTTAAATGGGAAGTGGTGCTGTGAGAACTAGTGATTCCTCCACTTTTTATAGAAAACCCTTTGTCTTGAGAAACACAGAAAATAAGAAGGTGAGTTCTTCAAATACAACCTGGACAAGAGGAGGAGAGGTTGACTTTTCCCAAGATACCTACTGAACAGGATTTAGGATGAAGTCAGGCTTAGTTAGCATTTGAGCTTCAGATACAGTCTTGTATATAAGAATACTATATTCTGTTTATACAGCAGAGTCCACTTCCTGCCACAGATGTTTCCGGCACCTGGTTAATTTATCCAGGAAAGGCCAATGCTCATTAAGACTCCCAAGTCTCAGAGCTAAGATTTATGGGTGGGGAAACTGAGGTAGTGAAATGGTTATGGGATTGACTCAGATCTCAGCTTGCCGGATGGAGCCTCGGGCCAACAGCACTGGTGGGCCCTGAGGTCGGGACTAAGGCCTCTCTCCTGGGTAATTCCTTACTCTCCAGGGCGGCTGAGACTTCTCAGACAGACCCATGACTCCAATTAAACTTAAGAAGCATTAGAGGGACTTGAGATCCTGCTGGGAAAGAAGTCTTTTGACTAAGGAGAGACTTGAATCAGGAAACCAGATGCTGGTTGGCAGCAGGGAGCTGAGTGGGAAGGCAGCCGTCTGTCAGAGGCCAGCAGCTCAGCCTGGAAACACACTCTCTCTTTTCTTTTGTGAGCTAGTGCTTCTGTCTCTTGAGTGGCCTGTATTCAGATTGCCTCTCAGGAGAGAAGTCTCCTGGGACCAAGATGGATTCCTGTCTAGATGGCTGGGGTTAGTTGCCACTTTCAGTTTTTCGAAGCTGGTCTAGAGTCAGAACAAAACGTCCCAACCCTTCACCTCTGTCTGCAGCAGCAGTGGTTAATAACGGAAGAGCATGTCAGAAATCTCCAAAAGTGGCTGTGAGGTTGGGGGAGTGGGCGTGTTAGGTGCATTTTGAATAAGCTTGTTTACTATTATGGTTTAATTTTGTGTTTGGAAATTAAAGAAAACAGAGAGGCAACCTGTTGATTTTGTATTTTGTAATTTGCCCATCTTGACATTTGCCAAAAGTGAACCACCAAAAGTGAAGTTCAATCAAATTTTCCTGGCCACTGGGAGCAACCAATGATTCTAAAAATTGTCAGGAGAATGGAAGATTTTAATGTTTATCAAGAGGGGCATGGCTTTAAAAATAAGAGAGAAAAGAGATGAAATAAAAATAGATTCTTTTTTTAGATGCCTGGCCGAAACAAGCCTAGAACAAGGAATTCTGGATACCGGCACAGAGATAAGACGAAGGCTGAAAGTAACAAAATGCTGTGTCTATAAAAGGGCTGAATTCCAGCTTTCATCAGACACAAGAATGAATCAGCAAGTGGGGTTTGTGCTGCACTCAGAAGAGCCAACTGATGTGGGTTTGCCAGAGGGAAGGCAGTTTCAGCACAAGAACAAATCTATGGACATGACTTCAGGTGTCTGAATCTCAATTCCAGCAGATATGTCATAGATATTCCTGGGTGGTGTGAAGTCCACACCAACCAAGGTCTCACCTACTCCCGATGTGGAGGTCAAAGTTTATACCTTGTGTGTCCAAAGGTGAGAAGGTATTGATGCAGGATGTCAGGACTAGAACCCATATTCACAGATCACAGTTTTAAGCCACCAGGATGTGGGGATTTTTGTCACTACAGGAAAACTTAAATTATCCTAATTTACTAAGCTCAGGTTTGTCATCTGTAAAATGGGACCAAGTTTAACCTCGTACTGCTACGGTAAGATTTAAATAAATTAATGTTTGTAAATTATATAGTTTAATGCCTAAAACAGCCAAAGTGCTCCGTAAAAGGCAGCAGTTACATTAATGTTGAAGTTAACTGTCAGAAACAGTTTTTCTCTGTAGCCCAATGATTTAACCAGCATGCTGAGGCATACTGGTGTGCTGTGAGAGGATCTTGGGTGTGCCATGAAAAATTTTAAGGATCATTAATTAAATTATTTTCAGAAGAAGTTCAAAGCACAGGAAGTTTTTTGTTGTTGTTGTTGTTGCTGTTTGGCCAGGGTTTGAACTCACCACCCTGGGTATATGGGGCCAGCACCCTACTCACTGAGCCACAGGCACCACCCAGGAAGTATTTTTTTTTACTTTTTTTTTTTTTTTGATCAACATAATTTAAGTGTACCACGGAAGTTTAACTATAGGTTCAAGTGTGCCATGAGAGTAAAAAATGCTGAAAGACACTGCTTCAGCCATCGACATTTACATTCATATAATACAAAGACTCTAAGGATTGGGACTTTGGCACCAATTTTGTACCATATGCCCTTGGAGGAACTGGTTTGCCTGAGGCTGGGTCAGATTTGCTACAATTGTTTCATACTCTCTTAACTGGTTTTCCTATGTCTGTGAACACTTATTCATTTTGTACACATTAATCGGGCATCTGGTATATACCGGGCCTCATGCCAGGGCTCCAGGAAAGAGGGGAATAAGCAGGAACTGCTGCTTGCATTAGCTTGAGGCCTACAGGTCCTCTGGGGAGGGACTGGAGGAGAGGAGATGGGATGAGCCTTTGGATGGCCACATGCGGAGGAGAGAGGAAGGAGGGAGAGTCTCAGACAGATAGGAGCCCATGTCTAAGAAGGTTTCCACCAAGAGAATACGGAGCCCTGGGTATACGTAGCCTATCAGAGAAGTCCCAGGGGCTGCACTCAGCCCTGCACGCTCAGTCTGTGGCCAGGAGCAGCCTGAGCAAGTGTGGCCACTGCACAACACAGTAGCAGGTTCAGGGCACAGCAGCTGGGGCTAGTTGGTCCCTTTTGCTCCCTGCAGTGGGAGACTTAAGTAGCACGTTTTTACGGCTGCCATGCTTCCTTCAGGAGGTTGACAGTCTGGAAAGGGAATTCGGCATTAAACAAATAAGGATGCTGGGCCTCAGTAATCTGCAATTGTGATGGCCAGGCAGGTACAGGAGGCCAGGAGAGGGTGTCACAGAGGGTCTGTCACTAGGAAAGAAAAGTCAGAGGCTTTCATGAGGAAAAGAATGCTGGGGGGTGAGGCTTGAAAAAAAAGCCAGGTGAAGGGGGAGGAGTGAGAGGCTGGAGCTCAGAAGCAGAGACAGAAAACGACGGAAGAAAAGCACAGTTGACTGCTGACAAATTGTCATAAAATTCTAGGGGCTCAGAAAGGATCATTTCTGTTTTTTCATAATTTTATTTTCTCTTGGGTTCAATGGTTTCACATTTTCTTCAGGAAAAAAAGACTTCCCTCCTGGCCCCAAACTCTAAGGAGATCCAGCTGAAACTTTGTACGTAAAATATCAAAGAAGTCAGGATTTATCTGTTCCTGAGGGACGCTGGAACATGCTGGCCTCAGTTTTGAAGATTTTCTTCTTGAAATCATTGATACAGGGTTGAAAAGAAGTCCCAGCCATCTTCATGTATTAAAAAATAATGAAATGCTGAAACAGGTTATAAAACCAGTGCAGTGAGTGTAACTCAAGGACTCAATATGTCACTTTAATGTTAGGAGATTAACTACAAGAATCTAAGTAGGTCCAGGCACAGTGGCTCAACTTTGTCATCCTAGCACTTCGGAAGGCCAAGGACAAAGGAGCCCCTAAGTTTGAGACACCCTGAGCAAGAGTGAGGCCTTGTCGCTACAAAAAATAGAAAAATTAGTCAGGCAAAGTATAAGCCTGTACACGTCTCGGAAGGCTGAGGCAGGGGGATCGCTTGAGCCTAGGGGTTCAAGGTTGCAGTGAGCTATGATGACGTCTCTACATGCCATCCTGGGTAGTGACTTTTGAGACAGAGCAAAACCCTGTCCCCAAAATAAAAAGGCCAATGGCATTCTGCCCGCCCAATCACATGCTTTTGGCCTTGCTGAGTTTTCAGAGGGTTTCACCACTATGGGCAGTGACTATGAAGATGGCAGAGGGGCCCTTCATGCACCCACAAACCCAGATTAGTCCAGCTTCAGGGTTCAGTCAGAGAGGTAGGGAGAGAAATAGATCTTCCAAATTTTCCTGTGAGCCTTTTCCTGAAATCTATGACTTTTCTTAAGCATTAAGAAACCCTCACTGTTTCATACAATAGGCCACTCTTCTTACAATCTATTTCTCTTCACTTCCCCACCCCAGCCAGGGTGGGGACTGATATCCTGATAGTCCAGGATATCCTTCCCAAGAGCATCTCACGTGATTTCTGGCCTCTCAGGACAGGACGCCCCACCTGGAGCTCTCACACTGTCTGTTTCCATTTAGGCCCACTGCTGCTGTTAGGGGACTGTTGTTTTTTCTTCTTCAACCTCAAAAATATCAGCAGTCTGTATAAATCTCAGTGACCTTCTCTTGGAGGAGAATTGCATTTCTAGTATTACTTAAAAGAAATAGGTTCTGTGTGATGAAGCATTTATTTCTGTTTTCTTCCCATCTATGCACCTGAAGAATAATTCTCATTGGACAAAAATTTGTCTGAGACTGTATCAGCACTGAGTGTTATCTCTGCTCTTTCTCATGAGAGGAGTGCTCCCTCCCACGCACCCTCCATAGCCCATTCCGAGCCCCTACATCTCATTGTGCACCTGCTACTGCTCTAATCAGGCCGGAGTAGCCCCTGACAGTGATTGGCAGAAAAGTGTTTCCAAGAATATTAAAAAAAAGAAAGAAAAGAAAGAAAGAAAGAAAAAGAAAAAGAAAGAAGGAAGAAGAAAGGGAAAAGAGGGAGAAAAGCAAAGCAACTAAGAGGGCCGGGGGAGAGAGAGTTTTGCCAAAGAATGACAAAGAAAAAAATAGGCTTCTTTTTATTTCACGTGATTGGTTGTGCAGACCGCGATTCTGGCCCTTTGACTTGCAGCCACCAGCTGGCATTTGCTGTGTCACCCATATGAACCTGTATTTGGAACTGATAAATCCTGTATTCCAAGGGCTGAGTGGGGTGTTGCATTTCTCAGCCCCCACTGTTCTTAGCCTTTAAGAACAAGAATCTGGGGTTTGCAAAGAAGACAATGGCTGAGAGTGGAGACACTCATTTTCCCAGCATGCTCCTCCACGTAAACTATGAAAGCCTAGGTCCAGAGAGGGTGGGAAGGCCAGGGCTCACTTTCCATTTGTTTTGTTGTCTCTCTTCCATTATTATTCCTTTTGGGGGGTGGGGAAGTCTTAGACTATTTCTACACAGCATTAGAGAAACCACATAGAGAATGTAAGCTCCAAAGAATCATTCTCCAGATGCTACAGGTAGATGTTGTGGGAACTTGATCTTTCTAGAATCGAGCCTTGAAAATGCCTCTCCATCTGCTGAAAATGCTCCTGTGGTGGCTTCTCATTGTCCTCTGGGTGTGGTTGCAACTCTACAGTTTGATGGGTGAAGAGTTTGGTGAGACAGCTCTGAATGCCCTTGAACCTTCTCTGGTGCCGCTTTCAGCTCACACACCTTATACTTTATGTGATGTGTCAGGAACAGTCCAAACAGGGACACAGAAACCAGTGAGAGTTCTTTTTTAAAAAAAATTCAGATTAATATGAGGGCACAGATGATTAGGTTACATTGTTTGCATTTGTGAGGTAGAGTCCAAGTTAAACTTGTGCCCCTCACCCAGGAGGTGTGCCATATACCCCAACACTGTGCCTGCTAGGTGGAGTACAACCAATCTCCCTTCCTTGTCCCCCTTAACTTGAGTTGAATTGTGTTTTTCTCTTGTGTGGGTGTGTATTTATTTGTTCCTCTACTGGTTTCCTATTAGTATTGAGTACATTGGATTCTTGCTTTTCCATTCTTGTGATACTTTACTAAGTAGCATGTTCCCACCAGGGAGAATACTTGAAACAGGTGGTATTGAATGCAGGGAGTTGATGAATAGGTGATGAAGGGCCGAGAAGCCAAAAAGGGATGATGTGGCCATCCAGAGGTTAACAGTCAGAAAGGCACAGGTGTCAGAACAAGGGCTGCAGGTCAGGCCCTGGTCACCTGGCAAAAGCAAGGACCACATGCTTTGTTGTCCGGGGGCACAGGAGCCATGGACGAGACAGAGCTGACAGAGTCAGGGAAGGAAGGAGAGAAATGTCCTGGCTTTTCTTTCTCTTGATTTCTTCCAACAGTTTGGGTTGCTGTAACAGAATCCCAGAGTGGGTGGCTGAAACAACAGAGATTTATTTTCTCAGTTCTGGAAGCTGGAAGTTCAAGGTCAAGGTGTCAGCAAGGCTCTTGGTGAGGGCTCTCTTCCTGACTTGCAGACAGCTGCCTTCTTACTGGGTCCTCACATGGTCTTTCCTCTGTGCATATTGGGTTGGGGGACACAGTGTGCACAAGAGGGCTTTTATGTCTCTTCTTCTCCCACAAAGGCACCAGGTCTAGCAGGTTAGGGCCCACTCTTATGACCCCACTTAAACTTAAATGTGTCCTGGCTCAGCACTCAAAGCTCAGTGGTTAGGGCACTGGCCACATACATCGGGGCTTGTAAATTCAAACCCAGCCTGAGCCTGCTAAACAACAATGACAACAACCACGGCAACAACAAAAATAGCTGGGTGTTGTGTAGTCCCAGCTACTTGGGAGGCTGAGGCAAGAGGATGGCTTAAACCCAAGAGTTTGAGGTTGCTGTGAGTGCCAACTAATGGCACTCTACTGAGGATGACAAAGTGAGACTTTGTCTCAAAAACAAACAAACGAACCCTTAATTCTGTCCTTTAAGGTCCTGTCTCCAAACATGGTGACCTTGGGGGTTAGAGTTCCAGTGTTTAGATGGACACAACTCAGTCCATGACACACCCTATCTTCTGTGAGCATCTCCCATGGGCCAGACTAATGACTGACATGGGAACCTAGGAAATGCAGCCTACTGGGGCCAGTACCTATATGGTAAAGAATAGAGTCTTGGGCCAGATTCTGCTGAGCAGCATGGGGGCTATGTGTGTATGCGGATAGTACTAGGATATGTGATAACCAAAAAGAGAATTTGGAGTGATGTGAGGAAGGGTCCAGGAATGGGCCAACGTGGGTGATGGGTGTATAATCAAAATAGGGGTTCTATTAAAAGGTGAATGGGGGGTGGATGCTGGTTGGCTACCAACAGTGTCCACCACAGAGTGATACCCAGCTTCTTTCTGTTTCTGGAACCGGTCATACTTTCTTGCCTTGTTCATGTTTTCCCTTTGCCTGGGGTCTTCCCCAGCCCCTTTTCTCTCTACTACCCTTTCCCTGGCTGAGCTTTCATTTTCAATGCCATCTCATCCATGGGCTGAATTTTTTCATTTATTGAAGAAAGACTTATTGAACCTCTGCTATGTGCCAGGCACTGTTCTAAGCTATGGTGATATAACAGTCAACAAAGTACATTATTTACCTTGTGGAGCTTATGTTCCAGTGGAGTCAATACATAATATATGAGCAAATACAGAGTATTTCTGATGGGAATAAATAAAGTGGAGAAAAACAAAGCACGGTAAGGAAAACAGGGAGTGCCAGAGGTATAGGGTGTGTCTATTTTATGCTAGATTGGCCAAGAATGCCTCAGAGATGAGAAGTGTCTAAGTAAAGAATTTAAGGACAGAAGTCCCGAGGGCTGTGGGAAAATAAGTAGGGACTCCCCATATATGTCCAGATCCTAATGCCAATTAGTAAATATGTTACTTTACACAATAAAAGAGTTTTTTTTTATATTTTTATTATTTTTTTTATTGTTGAATCATAGCTGAGTACATTAGTGCAATCAAGGGGTACAATGTGCTGGTTTCATATGCAATCTGAAACATTTTCATCAAACTGTTTGACATA
>CAUYON010130640.1:0-14266 GCA_963573935.1 Arctocebus calabarensis | reverse complement strand
CTGGGGAAAATCTGATGGGAAGTTAGTAAGTTTACTGCTCAACAACATCCACAATGAGAAGGAATCGGCTTGAGTGAATAGTTTATGAGGAGGACTCCCCAGGCAATTGAAGCAATATCAAAAATACACTACTGGGACCTGATCAAACTAAAAAGCTTCTGTACAGCCAAGAGCATAGTAAGTTTAGCAAGCAGACAGCCCTCAGAATGGGAGAAAATATTTGCAGGTTATGCCTCTGACAAAGGTTTAATAACCAGAATCCACAGAGAACTCAAATGTATTAGCAACAAAAGGACAAATGATCCCATCTCAGGATAGGAAAAAGACTTGAAGAGAGACTTCTCTAAAGAAGATAGTCACACGGCCTACAGACACATGAAAAAATGCTCATTATCCTTAATGATCAGAGAAATGCAAATCAAAACTACTTTGAGATATCACCTAACTCCAGTAAGATTAGCCCACATAACAAAATCCCAAAACCAGAGATGTTGGTGTGGATGAGGAGAAAAGGGAACACTTCTACACTGCTGGTGGGAATGCACACTAATACATTCCTTTTAGAAGGATGTTTGGAGAGTACTTAAAGATCTATAAATTGAGCTGCCATTTGATCCTATAATTCCTTTACTAGGTATATACTCAGAAGACCAAAAATCACATTATAACAAAGACATCTGTACCAGAATGTTCATCGCAGCCCAATTCATAATTGCTAAGTCATGGAAGAAACCTAAGTGCCCATTGATCTATGACTGGATTAATAAATCATGGTACATGTATACCATGGAATATTACGCAGCCTTAAAGAAAGATGGAGACTGTCCCTCTTTCATGTTTACATGGATGGAACTGGAACATATTCTTCTTAGCAAAGTATCTCAAGAATGGAAGAAAAAGTATCTAATGTACTCAGCCCTACTATGAAGCTAATTTACAGCTGTCGTATGAATGGTATAACCCAACTATAACACAAGAATATGGGGAAAGGGGTAAGGGTAGGGAGGGTAATTGGTGGGGCCACACCTATGGTGCATCTTAGAAGGGTACAGGCTAACCTTGCTAAATGCAGAATACAAATGTCTTCATATAATAGTGGAGAAATTGCCAGGAAGGCTATGTTAATCAGTTTGATGAAAATAGTTAAGATTGTATATGAAAACCAGCACATTGTACCCGTTGATTGCACTATTGTACACAGCTATGATTTAATGATAAAAATAATAAAATTAAAAAAAATAAAGGGGAAGAGAAAAAAAAAGTGAAGGGAGCAAGAATGGAGGGGCAGGAAAATGAGAGTGGTTGTTTCAATAAAAACTCACAATCTCTTGTTCAGACCCAGCCCGTGATGTAAGTGTCATGCAGGAAGCAGCAGCAGAAGCTACAGTGCTGGAAGTATACAGCTTCTAGCAAGCCTCTGTGGAAGAATCTTTGTCCTGGGGTTCTGAAGCAAGATCATGCCCATTCCCACTGGGGAATTTTATACCTTTGGAGAAACAGCTGCATGTATATCACTGAGTCTTGGTATAGATAAAAGACTTGACCAT
The DNA here is from genome assembly GCA_963573935.1 of Arctocebus calabarensis. Taxonomy (NCBI): domain Eukaryota; kingdom Metazoa; phylum Chordata; class Mammalia; order Primates; family Lorisidae; genus Arctocebus; species Arctocebus calabarensis. The sequence continues at coordinate 12,719 of CAUYON010130640.1, read as the reverse complement.
GGAGCACCAAGTAACCATATGTCTGCAATTCCTCATTGTGAAATGGATTATATTAGACTTGCCAAGTCATTAAGACAGATATATCTAGCAGCATTCTATCATAAAATGGAAATGATGAAGTTAGAATTGAGCCCAAGCTGGATCAAAACTCCATGAATAGGTATTCCAGACTGCCATATCACTGTCATGTTTATACCAATAAAAGTAGGCCTCCCAAGCACACCTTATGGCCATGTGTAATACCCCATATGACCAGCTAAAGGAGGAAGAGAGGGAGGATAAGCTTAGTTTATAGGGAGGCCAGCTCAGTGTGTACATACAAGCCATGAACATACAGTAGATACATTATATCCACATTCAAGGGTGGTTTTGAAAGTCATGGAGAGAGAAAAATTCTTCCCAGTGAAGGGACTTCTGGTGATGCACTTGGTTAAACACTTTCTTTGTACGAACAAATAGATTGAGGTGAGAATATATACAGAATCCTGGGTAGTGGTCAACAGACTGGTAGTCATAACAATAAGAATCTGGAAGTATGAGGATCATTCTTCAAAAAGGGGAAGGATGGATCCTTTCCATACCCTGTATGACAGGGCACCTAGTCCACTTTTTTCTGAGCTAACCAGCTAAAGCAGTGGTTCTCAACCTGTGGGTCACAACCCCTTTTAACTGTATTAAAGGTTTACAGTATTAGGAAGGTTCAGAACCACTGAGTGAAAGGATCACTGCAGCTAATACAGATAGAGAAGCAGCTTGGCCAGGGGTCTGAAATGAAAAGGACTGGAAGGTTGAAAGCGAGGAGGCCGAAATGTGAGTGTGACGTGTGAAGCTTTTTGTCCTACACATTAACACACACTAAAAACTGTCCACCAGGGAAGAGACACTGAATCACCAAGTGAGTAAAATGGGTCACCTGTTACATGCTAGTCAACCTTCATCACTGCCCGTCTTGGAACTGTCTATGACGGGCACACACAGGGTGAGCACACAGTGGCAGAGATGGAGGCTGGATGTGGACTCAACAGCATGACTCCAACTTAACAAGGCCAGTGGATGAGGTTGGACCATTACGTTTGTGAACTCATACATACTTCATGGCTGAATATCACTCTGGTCACCTTTGAGGTACTTTTCTTGGGAAGCTATGTACTGATGACAATACTTAGTCCACTCTTCAAAATGGTTTTCCTAGAATGAGTCTGCAAACTTGTCAGACCTCATAGCTATGGCTGTCTCTGAATGCTGAAGCCACCACCAGCAGACAGTCCCCGATACGGTCCTATTCCTTGAGAAGACAAAGATGCCACTTGGAGGAAAGTTTATTACATTGGGTTCTTTCTGATCTGAATCCCATGACTCATTTCCAAAGGAGTCACAGACTGGCGGGAGAGCACAGTGAGTGTCCTAGGATACACTGCCTTCTAGGTATTTGGGACTCTGTTTGAGGGAACAGCAGGAAGTGAGTCACCATCTTTGTAGGGGTAGTTGACCCTAATTAACAGTAGGAGTTAGGGGCGCTTTTATACAATGGGACAGGGGAAAAATAGGTATGAAACCCAGAGGACCCACTTTATGCATGTTGATTCTCTCTTGTAATTTAATGTCCTTGATTTTCATTTGTACTTGCTAATAGATACAAATAATTACTTTGGGAAGAGAAAAGGATAATTACCAAGGACTCAGACCTCTGAGGAGTAAAATTTTGGGTCATATCCTTAGATAAGCCAGGATCTGCAGAGGTGTGGTTAAAGATGAGGAATTTAGAGTAGAAGAGGAGGAAGAAAACCATACCAGTTGTGGCCCCAAGACTGACTACAGAGAGCAAGATGAAGATTTTCATCATTTCAAAAAAGAAACGCTATAATTCTAGCTATCACTCCCTATTCTTCCATCTTCCCTGCTATTCCCAACCCACCAGGCAGTCACCAGGCTACTTTTTCTGTCCATATTTGCCTAATCTGGATACTTAATCTAAATGGAATCACATAGTATATGCCTGACTCCTTTCACATAGCACAATGTTATCAAAGTTCATTCGCGTTATAGCAAATATTAGTGCTTTATTCATTTTTTATGGGTAAATAATATTCCATTATATGGATTACCACATTTCTTTATCCATTTATTAATTTAGAGAGATTTTGATTATTTCCATCTATTGGTAATTATGAATAATACTGCTATAAACATTTGTGTATTTTTGTGTGTGTGTGTGTGGCTTGTGAGGGTTCTGCTGAGAAGTCTGTTATCCTGAAGGTTTTTTTTTTCTTATAGGTCATTTGTTGCTTTTATGTAGATGCTTGTAGAATTTGCTCTTTCAGTTTGATTTTGGCCAGGTTGACCACTATGTATCTTGGAGATATCTTCCCTGTGTTTGATGACTATTTTAATCTGGATGTCTGAATCTTTGGCAATAATGGGAAAGTTTTCCATAGTAATTCCTTCAAATAGATTTTTCATGCTTTTAGCTCTTTTCTTATTCCCTCTCAGAGATACCTAGTATTTATGTTTGCTAACTTCACACAGGACCACACATTGCTAAGTGATCACTCTACCCTTGTTCTTGTCTTTGTCTCTGTAAGTGATGGGGATTAGCTTGAGAGCCTTATCTTCTAGCTCTGAGAGTTTTTCTTCTTGATTTAGTGTGTTGCTGAAACTTTCTGCTGTGTTTTGGAAATCCCTGAATGACTCTTTCATTCCTTAAGTTCTATTATATCCTTACTAAATTGGTCAAGCTCATTAGTGGCTTTTTCATGAATTTCCTGAAATATTTTTTGGGTTTTGTTTTGTTGGTCTTCAACTTTCTCTTCGTTCCATTCATCTAATTTTTGCCATCCATAGTCTGAGTTCTATTTCTGTCATTTAAGCAATGTCCTTGTAGTTGGAATCAGCTGCTGTATGTGATCCCTTTGAGGTATTAATAGTTTTCTCTTATTTTTAAATATGTTTTGATTTTTCATGTTGCCAGAGTTCTTTTGCTGATTTCTTCTTTTCTGAAATCTCTTTTCTTAATTCCTGGTTAGTAGGTTTATAGAGTTCCTTCTCCTTCCTGAGAACTCTTTTTGGGAGCTGAATGATAACTCTTTTCACTGACACTTGTGTTGGGGGGATTGCTCCTCCTTGAGTCTCACCACAGAGGTAACTGTAATATCTGGGTAAGAGTTTATGGGTTCCTGGGTTGTGAGCATTTGCTTAAAGCAGGTTTCAGTGTGCTGGCTGCTTGAGGCTGGGAACTTTGGAGAAGTTATTCCAGCCCTGCTTTGGTGGTGGAGGCTCTAGAGTGAGGTCTTGAGGATCTGGGTGCACTTCTGGAGACATGGCCTGGTGTCTCAGGCCTAGTAGTAATTCTGGAGGCACAGAGGCAGAGACTCAGAGCTGGGACTGTGGAGGAACCACAAGCAGAACTTGTTAGAAGGGGCTCAGACTCTAAAGCAGGGCTATGCAGTTGGCCAGCTGATTCAATCTGGCGGGTGGGGTTAGGGCCAAGCAGGCGGGAGTCAATCATGGCCTAGAGCATGGAGTGAAGGTGAACAAGCAATAGGTTGCTCCCCAGACACTCGGATCTCACAAATGCCAGGTCAGGCATGCAGGGGTCACAGCTCTCCACCTCCATGCCTCCACCCAGGAACCACCTATGTGGTTGCCTGAGGCATCTCAGGTTAGTGTCTGCTGCACCAGTGTAAAAGCTTCTCAGCCAGTTCTGGGATAGAGCCACAAGCAAGGCCTCTGAGCCAGAAGTGGAGCCATGCAGATGGCCAGCAGATCCAAGGTAGAAGGCAGGGGCCAAACACACACGAGGCAGAGGGAACCTGGAGGATAGAATTGGGGTAAGTAAATAGCAGGCTGCTTCAAAAGCTCTGGGGTCCTGTGAAAATAAGTCAGGTGGGCTGATGCTGGCTCCTTCAGACTTTTCAATAGCAGCATTGAATAGTGGCTGTGAAGACTTGGTAAGTTCAAAATCTGTTGCGTAGCCAACAAGCTGGAGACCCAGGGATGAGTTGCAGTTCAAAGAGCCTGCTGGCAGAATTCCCCAGGCCTCAGAATTCTGTTACATTAATAAGTCTGTTATTGTTATCTTAGTACCATGCTTGTAATGATTGTTGCCTTCTGGTAAGTTTAAGAATTGTGAATCCTCCAGTTTTGTTTTTCTTTTCCAAGGTTGTTTTGTCTATTCTGAATCCCTCTTGATTCCAAAGGAGTTTTGGAATTGCTTGTTAATGTCTGCAAGGCAGCCAGCTTAGATTCTGGTAGAGATTGCATTGAGTCTGTGGATAAATTGAGAGAGAATTGCCATTTTAAAAATAACACCTTATAAGCCGTTAACATGAAATGATTTTTTATTTAGTTTTTAATTTCTTTCAATTGTGTTTTATAGTTTTCAGAGTGTAAGCTTTACACTTTGCTAAAATTATTTCAAAGTACTTTACTATTTTTTTGATGTTATTGTAACCAGAATTATTCTCCTAGCTTCATTTTTGAATTGCTTATTGCAACTACATAGAAATACAATTGATTTTTAGATATTGATTTTATATTCTGCAACCTTGCTGAATTCATTTATCAGTTGTAATAGTTATTTTGTGACTGCCTTAGAATTTTCTATATGCAAGATCATATTTTCTTTTCTTTTCTTTTTTTTTGAGATAGAGTCTCAAGCTGTCACCCTAGGTAGAGTACCATGCAGTTATAGCTCATAGCAAACTCCAGCTCTTGGGCTCAAGCGATCCTCTTGGCTCAGTTTCTCTATTTTTTAGTAGAAACAGGGTCTCACTTTTAGTCAGGCTGGCCTCGAACTTGTGAGCTCAAGCAATCCACCTTCCTCAGCCTCTCAAAGTGCTAAGATTACAGGCGTGAGCCTCTGTACTCCACCTCATTTCTGTAAATAGGGTTTTATTTCTTTATTTTTAATATGGATGCCTTCATTTTTCTTTCTTGCCTAATTTTCCTGGTTAAAACTTCTAGTACAATGTAGATTAGACTGGAGATCTTTGACTTTTTTCTGACCTTAGGGAAAAGCATTCCATCTTTATTAAGTATGATGTCAACTGTGGGTTTTTACGGAGTTCCTTTCTTAGGTTCAGGAAGTCCACCTTTGTTTTTATTCTATTGAGTGTTTTTCTTATGAAAGAATGTTGGATTTTGTCTAGCTCTGTGTCTATTGAGATGATCATTTTTTAATTTTAGTGATGTATTACATTTATTGATTTTTAGATTTTAGACCAAATATGTATTCCTGGAATGAATCCCACTGGGTCATGATGTATAATTCTTTTCATATTTTGCTTGATTTGGTTTGCTTGTATTTTGTTGAAAAATTTCCTGACAATTTTCATGAGACATTGGTTTGTAATTTTCTTGTGATAATTTGATTGATTTTGGTGTCAGGCAATATTGGCCTCATAGAATGAGCTGGGTACTGTTCCCTCTCCTAATATTTTGAAGAGTTGATAAATAATTAGTATCATTTATTTTTAAATACAAATTTGATAGAAATTGTGAAATCTTCTAAATCTGGACGTTCTTTTATAGTTTTTTGATTATTCACTCAATCTTTCTACTTCGTATAGATTTATGTTTACTATTTTTAAGTCATTTTTGGTAGTTTGTGTCTTTTTAAGGAATTTGTCAGTAAACCATCATATATAGTATGACTTTATAATCCTTTTTATTTCTATAGGTTAGTATTATGTCCTGTCTTTCATTTGATTCTGGAAATTTGAGTCTTTTCTCTTTTTTTCCATACGTCAGTCTAGCTAAAGTTTTGTCAATTTCCTTGATCTTTCAAACAACCAGCTTTTGATTATTGATTTATTTTCACTCCTGATTTTCTACTCTTTCTTTGTGTTTACCCTCCTGTGAGTGTGCTGAGCTTCCTGTATATACAGATTAATATTTTCCATTAAATCCGGGAACATTGGAGTCATTATTTCTTTGAACATTTTTTCTGGCTCCTTTCTCTGTCTCTTCTTCTGGTCATCTAATTATGCATATATTAGCATGTTGAAGTGTGTCTAACTTTTCTCTGAGGCCCTATTCTCTTTTCTTTTTTCTTTTTATCCTCTCTATTTAAATTGCATAGTTTCTTGCCATCTATCATCCAGTTCAAAAATTCCTTCTTTCACAATTTTAATCTACTGTTGAGCTCCTCCAGTGAACTTTTAATATTTGTTATAATATTTTTCAACTCCAGAATTTTCTTTGTATTTCCTTTCATGATTTATATCTTTTTATTAATACTGTCTACTTGATGTGACATTGTCATCATGTTTCATTTAATTCTTTGAACATATGTATTAGGGCTACTTTAAGATCTTTGCATGTTAAAACAAATATCTTGTTGCTGTCATAGTTACTCTTGCATGCTTTGTATTTGGTATAAGAGTCTTAATTTCGTTTTGCTTTTCGTGTCTCATATATTTCCGTTGGAAACTGTACATTTTAGACAATATATATGAAAACTCTAGATACCTGTTCCCACTCTAGGGCTTATCATTTTCATTGCTTTTTTATTTGTTTAGTGAGTAGCAAACTATTTTAGTTCCCTCTGTTTCCCCTCCACAATGTGAAGTCTTTAATGAGGCTAAGTTACAATTGATCATGGTAGAGGTCACGGCCTTGGATACTCCCACAGTCACTCTGGGATGATAGCAATCTTTTCTTGGCTCTCTTTTGTTTTCTGATTATACCCAGTTTTTAAGCATAAGTAATTGCTGGGTTATTGGTGCACTGCTCTTTTTTTTTTTTTTTTTTGCAGTTTTTGGCTGGGGCTGGGTTTGAACCCACCACCTCTGGTATATGGGGCAAGCGCCCTACTCCTTGAGCCACAGGCACTGCTATATTGCTTTTAACAATGTCTTATAATGTCAAATTTATGTTCCTGAGGTCAGTGATTAAAATTTGTTCTGACCCTAAGAAGGCTCCTTCTGTCTCTTATTCTAGTTCTGTCCAGTAAATTTGCTTACCATATAGTCTATACTTTCAATGAATCTACCAAAATTCTACTAGCTGCCTTTCACCAAAACCAAAACTGTTTTTGAGAATGTCCTTAGACTTGAATGTCTTCACATCTGCTACAAACAAAATCAATTTCTTTGGAAAGATAGTAGGGGAGATCTCCTTCATGGCCTGCTTTTTGTCCCAGATAAATTCTCTAGGCTATGGCTCTTTAGCAGAGGGTGAAGATAATAGCACATTTTTTCTGAGTGACTCTCCTGCTTTAGGAGCTGAGCATTTGGTGGTAAGACAGCTCTCCAACCATGGTCTGGAGGGGAGGAAGTAGTATCTTCTTAGCTGTGTCAGTCTGGATAATAGTTTCCATTTGACCAAGTTGGGAGAAAAAGGAGAAGCATCTTAGTTCAGATAACACAACTCTTGCTGTTCTTATCAAATTTTAGTGAATTTTCTTGAATAAATGTTATTTCATTTGCTGTATGCTCTTAGATTCATTTCCAAATACTGAAAATGTTAAATTAAAAAAAAATTTTGTGCCATTTTTATAGCTGTGGAACTCATAATGCTGTTTTGGCAGAAATGGAACTCCCAAATAAAATTTTTTTTAACAACTTCTATTATAATTGGCAGTTGATTTATCAATATGCCTCTCAATTTTAAGCTAATTTAGAGAAGAGACTATTTTATTACTTTCCAATTTCTGGTGCCTACCGTAGTGTAATGAATGTAGTAGTGCCTAAATTAATATTTGTTAAATGTATTTTGCCCAAAACTTTCAACTATCTCATTGTATTTTGCCGAACCATTACATAAATAATATATAAACTTGTAAAACAAAGTATAAACATAAAATTCAACAAACAGAAATTCACATTCTAGTCAATTTTTTAGCAACTTGACTATGGTAGTGGTTATGAGCTATGTATTCAATACCTTATGTATTTTTTCTTAATAACAGAATTCAGATATACTTAGGATGAAAAGTTGTAACCCAACCAAAACATATTTCCCAGCTTCTCTTGTAGCTAGGTGTGACCTCGCATGATTAAGTTCTGATCAGGAGATGTAAGTGACAGACATTAAATTGGTCTTCCCGAGACAGTTCCTTACAGGCAGGATGCACAGCTGGCTAGAACTAGTTTGCATTTTCTATTCTTTCTGTGTTTCTTGCTTTGAATGGTGAGAATAATGGCTGTGATTCCAGCAGTCACTTTTGTGTAGGAGGCACCATTCCAAATGGAAGCTAATGTTAAGGATGTTGGTATAGAACGACTGAAGGCACCTGGGATTTTAGTGATGACTCTAGTGTTTGAAGTCTATACATTGGCCTAGACAGATAAACTTTTATCTTATTTAACCATAGTTATTTCTAATTTCTGTTAATAGTAGACAAGAATAATTTCTAATTGATACGTCATCTATTCCACATTTTGAAGTATTAAGTTTTATTTACATGCTACATGTATATAATGTTCAGAATTGTGAATATCATGTTCCATGTATCATATTTGTTCTGAAAATTACAACTTTCAAGACACTCTTCTCCTCATATTATGTAAAGTGCATCCAGACGTGGTATAAATTTAGTAAATGAAGTATAAATATACTTAACCAGTTTGCTTTAACTTATCTCTTTAACCTCAGACAACTATAGTAGAACCTCCATAGCTGACCCCCTCCCTACATTGACTACCTTTCTTAAGTTGACCTAATATTCAAAGAACAGACAAATGTCACATGTGCTAAGGCCTCGTACCTTATATTTCCCTCCTCTATATATTAACCAATTTGTTACAGTCCCTTGGGTGGCTAATGTACAGAAGTTCTGCTGTATGTATTTAACCATAGAGTTGTTCTTTGATTATAAATGGGGAATAAAGTTAAGAAAGACAGCTGTTGAGCAGGAGAAAGATGGCTGATGGAGACAGCTTCTGAAAGAGGCTCCTGTCCAAAGGAAAGGATAACGTCCAGAAAATGCCCAATTTCCCAGCTAAAGACTAGGACCCCAGATGAGAGAGAAGTGATAACTACAGGTCACCTCTGCTGAGGCAAACTGCAACTCCAAGAAAGCAAGCTTCAGGTACAAAATTCATCTGAAAGGAAAAGTGTCCGTTCCCTCCCCAATGAAAGCTCTGGTTTTCTTTGTTTTTTGTTTCCTTTCTGTTTCCCTTCATTTGCTCCTGCGAGTTTTCTACAGACGAGTGGTGAACTGTGGACCTCTTGTCTCCTCTTGTGTTACCCTATGGGTGAGTGCTGTGGGAAGTGGGGACTACTTCTTTTCAGAGACTCTGCTGTGACTCTGAATGCTCTCTTGCTAGGCAGAAAAATTGAACTAAAGTTTTACCTGCTATTCTCAACTTTCAGTACACCCTTCCCCCCTTACCTGATGAACCAGAAGCCTAACCCCTGCTGAGACTATGGTAGGAGGTTCTTGAGCAGTGCCCCCACTCCCTGTCTGCTTGACCAAGCAGCCGCCTGGCAAGAGACTCCAGGGGTAGCACCAAGCCTTCCCCCCACCCCCCGCCCCTGCCAGGGACTCCAGAAACGGTGCATCTCCATACTGCAGGGCTCTCGCCCACCCCAGCCAGGGACTCCAGGAGCCACACAATTTGGACCTTTGCTCTGGTGTCCCCCCTGCCTCTGCACTGGCCCCACCCATTGGGCCAGGAACTTTGGAAGCTATGTGACCCACACCCTTCCTCCAGTGCCCTCCCTGCCTCTGCGTGGAGCCCACCACCTGGCCAGAGACTGCTGGAGCCACAGGTTCTCTTTACCAAAGTCACTGGGTGCCATGCATGGCCAGAACCATGTGCACCTCCCCAACTATGCTACTAGATCCGTGTGAGCCATGCTCCGGAGCTGCTCCCACAGCTAGAACTCCCTGGCTGGGGCAGTCCCAGAGGAGCTACAAAGGGTCACTTCCTACAAAGATCCAGCAACAATAGAGTGATCCCGCTGGGGTCTAATCTTGGACAGACATCTCCCCAAGTCTGAGGACAGCCATAGTCAATGGAGAAAAACAATCATGAGGCAGAATCAACGGAAAAACTCTGGCAACATGAATAATCAGAGTAGATCAACTCCCACAAGGAATGATAAGGCAGACATAGCACATGATACCATGCATAAACAAATGACTGAGATGTCAAAAATCAAATTCAGAATCTGGATAGCAAATAACATCAACAGAATGGAGGAAAAGATGGAATTAGAATTTCAAGCAATAATCCAAATGATGTCTAAAGAATTTAACGAACTCAAAGAAAAAATGACCAAAGATTTTGGAACATTGAGATAAGAATTTGTAGCCCTCAAAGATCTGAGAAATATAGTACACTCACTCAGTAACAGAATGGAGCAAGCAGAAGAAAGGATTTCTGACAGGGAAGACAAAGCTTTTGAATGCTCCCAAACTTTCAAAGAGGAAGAAAAATGGAGGGCAAAAATTGATCATTCTCTCAGAGAGCTCTGGGATAATTAGAAGAAAACCAATATTTGCCTCATAGGGATCCCTGAAAGCAATGAAGTGGGTTCACAAGTCACAGAGTTTCTTCTTCATGGGATTATGGAAGAGAACTTTCCAGACATGCCAAGAGATTCTGAAATTCAGATAGCAGACAGTTTCAGAACTCCAGCATGACTCAATCCAAATAAGACATCCCCATGCACATCATAACCAACTTCACTAAAGTTAATATAAAGGAGAAAAATTTTAAAGTAGCCAGACATAAGAAAACCATAACCTACAAGGGGAAGAATATTAGAATAACTGCAGATCTCTCTGCTCAAACCTTTCAACCTAGAAGAGGAAGGTCATCAAATTTTAATCTCCTAAAACAAAATAACTTTCAACCCAGGATCCTGGATACAGCTAAAATGAGTTTCATTTATGATGGAGAAATTAAATACTTTAATGACATCCACATGTTGAAGAAATTTGCCACAACTAAACCAGCTCTCCAGGATATTCTTAGACCTAGCCTCCATAATGACCAGTGTAATCCTCCACCACAAAAATAAATCACTCAGAACCTTTTGATCAAATTCCAACTTCCACAGTGGTGAAAGAATTTAAAATGTCTGCTGGACTTTCAAAAGGCACATCAATATTCTCAATTAATGTGAATGGTTTAAATCGTCCTCTAAAGAGGCACAGGTTGGCTGACTAGATACAAAAACTCAAGCCATATATCTGCTGCATACAAGAACCTCATCTTACCTTAAAAGATAAATATAGATTCAAGGTGAAGGGGGTGGTCATCTATATTCCAGGCAAATGGAAAGCAGAAAAAAGCAGGTGTTGCACTCTATTTGCAGATACAATAGTAAGGAAGGATAAGGTTGGATACTTTATATTTGTTAAAGGTAATACTCAATATGATGAGATTTCAATCATTAATATTTATGCACCCAACCAGAATGCACCTCAATTTATAAGAGAAACTCTAACAGACATGAGCAACTTGATTTCCTCCAGCTCATAGTAATTGGAGATTTTAATACTCCTTTACCAGTGTTGGATAGATCCTCCAATAAGAAGCTAAGCAAAGAAATTTTAGACTTAAACTTAACCATTCAACATTTAGATTTAATAGGCATCTACTGAACATTTCATCCCAACAAAACTGAATACACATTCTTCTCATCAGCCTACAGAACATACTCCAAAATCAATTACATCTTAGGTCACAAGTCTAACCTCAACAAATTTAAAAGAATAGAAATTATTCCTTGCATCTTCTCAGACCACCATGGAATAAAAGTTGAACTCAATAACAATAGGAATCTGCATACTCATACAAAAACATGGAAGCTAAATAACCTTATGCTGAAGGTTAGATGGGTCATAGATGAGATTAAGAAGGAAATTACCAAATTTTTGGAAAAAAATGACAATGAAGACACAAATTATCAGAACCTCTGGTATACTGCAAAGAAAGCCCTAAGAGGGAAATTTATAGCACTGCAAACTTTCCTCAAGAGAATGGAAACAGAGGAGGTTAACAAAATAATGGGACATCTCAAGCAACTGGAAAAGGAAGAACATTCCAATCCCAGACCCAGCAGAAGAATTGAAGTAACCAAAATTAGAGCAGAATTAAATGAAATTGAAAACAAAAGAATTATACAACAGATCAATAAATCAAAAAGTTGGTTTTTTGAAAAGGTCAATAACATAGATAAACCTTTGGCTAACCTAACCAGGTAAAAAAAGAGTAAAATCTCTAATTTCATCAATCAGAAATGGTAAAGACGCAATAACAACAGACTGTTCAGAAATTCAAAAAATCCTTAATGAATATTATAAGAAACTTTACTCTCAGAAATATGGGAATCTGAAGAAAATTGACCAATACTTGGAAACACGCCACCTTCCAAGACAGACAGAATGAAGTCAAAATGTTGAACAGGCCTATATCAAGTTCTGAAATAGGATTAACTATACATAATCTCCCTGAAAAGAAAATCCCGGGACCAGATGGCTTCAAGTCAAAATTCTACCTAACCTTTAAAGAAGAACTAATACCTATATTACTTGACCTTTTTCAAAATATAGAAAAAGAAGGAATACTACCCAATACATTCTGTGAAGCAAATATCACCTTGATCCCTAAACCAGGGAAACACCCAACAAGAAAAGAAAAGTATAGACCAATATCACTAATGAATATTGATGCAAAAATATTCAACAAGATCCTAACAAACAGAATCCAACAATGTATCAAACAAATTATACACCATGACCAAGTGGGTTTTCTCATAGGATC